>CM062221.1:4395242-4514762 GCA_031216235.1 Syzygium jambos
AGGCACAGCTGTCGGCCGTCATATTCTAACTCATACCAACACCACCTTGCCACTGTCATAGAAACTGAGCATGCAATTCAAGTCGATACGATGAAGAAACAATGTGGCTTAATCGAAACATGCTACAACATCAATTACTAACATGTACGATGGAAAATAAAATACAAGCAAAGGGCAATAGGAGACTAAATCGCTCAATGAAAGAGACGGCTCTCGTTGCGTCTCCCAATTTGGAAGATGGATTCTTGTTCTTTTCCACACGGACAGATCCTCTCACGTGCTTTTTCTCTCAAAGCACATCCATATCTCTTGATTGCTGTTAGAAATCCTCCTAATTTGGAAGATGACACCTCAGCCTCTCCTTTGTACTCTAATCATGGTGATTCTTTTAACTCTTTCTTTTTTTTTGGACTCGTGCACTGTCATGACAAATCTTGCATTCTTATAACTCCTTTTTCTTAATTATTATTTTGGTGCGCAAAGATCCCATGCCTTGCCTCGCTATTTTGATCTTCACAAAATACTCGAGAAAATTATCAAAAAAAAAAATCCTATACCTATTGTCCAATTAAAAAAAATTATAAAAATTGTCTCCATTAGCGTCGTCCATGCCACACAGGACGGGCGGTGTCCATATTAATAATTTTCGACCAAAATTTACCGAAATGACTACATTGGCAACTTGCCAAAAGGTTTAAGACTAAATTGGCAAAATTAAAAAATTTAAGATTGAACTTGACATACGTACTATAGGTTTAGGATTTTTTTTATAATTTTCTCCCAAATAATCAGTTTGGTTCAATTTCCTTGTTCTCTTACTTTAACTTAGAACATCATAGGGACCCTTGATTCCCCACGAGATGGACATAAACATAGCGAGAGAATCAAGTCGAGAGCAGCAAGTCTCCTCAATCCTAGATTTCTCATGAAATGCATGGGAAGCCCTTTAGATGAAAATTTAGATGTTAACAATGACAAGCTATATTGCAATTTCTTAAGGGGTCCTGTTTCGTGTTAGATAGCTATGATAGTTGCAGCATTTGATCAAATGAATAAAAGTTCTAAAAATAAAAGACACTCCAAATATGAATAGGATAAGTGTACCATAAATTCTAAAACTTGGCAATTTCTGGCATGTGACTTGGATTGACCATGTTCGTCGCCTAATAATCTTAACCCAACCGAGGGATCATCAATTGATTCCCTTAATGCTGTGTTCCCGTCTGAGATCGTTGGAAGGGAACACAGGATAAAGGAATAGGGAACAAACCGAGATCATCGGAAGGGAAAACGGGGTAAGGGAATTAGTTGATCATACCTCGGTTGTGATCGTTTTGGAAATTTGATGTTATATGATGCTCAAAGTGCCCTATATTTAGATCAAGCCATGGGATCTTTATTGAGAAACCCATGCCAGTTGGAATTTTCTTCCTTTTTTAAGACTCTATTTGTTTCACAAAAAATGTAACATTTCTATAAAATATTTAACCATTGTAAAATTTTACTTTGGAGAATGTAATTATGATTTTATTTTGGAAAATATTTAGAGAGGATTTTTTTTTGTTTTATCCGATCATCCCATTATATGTATATGTATATAAGACAACTGATAAGAAAGGATTTGATGGTAATGTACACAACAAATTATGAAAGTTCATATAAAAGTGACTGTGTTAAAAAAGTAATTATTTTAAAATACTAAAATTGAGCATGCAATTCAAGCCGATACGATGAAGAGTCAATGTGGATTAATCGAAACATGCTACAACATCGATTACTAAACATATATGTACGATGGAAAATAGAATACGAACAAAGGCCATTGGGGAAACGCTCAATGAAAGAGTCGGATCTTGTTGCGTTTCCCGTATTGGAAGATATCAAGTTAATCCTTCCCATATGATGAAGAATCAATGTGGATTAATCAAAACAGACACATCAATTACTAACATCAATGATGATAGAGTCGTTCTTGTCCCGATTCCAGATTTGGAAGACCGCTCCATTCTCCAATGGCAGATTGTTTTTTCCTCTTTTTTCTCAAGTCATCATTGTATGCTCTTTTCGTGGTCATAGCATTGACCCATACCACATGTCACCATCACAAAAACAAGTATACAATTCGAACCAATACCATGAAAAATGAACATGGATTAATTGAAACACGCAACAACATCAATTACTAACACATACGATGGAAATAAAACAAGCAGGAGACTAGATAGCTCATCCTCCGGTGAGCCACGTCGGCTTTAAAAATTAATAAAAAATATCACGTCGGATTTCCTGCCAAAATGACACTTGAATGATCGTTTTTCAAAAAGTTTGGCACTTAAGTGATCCGACGAAAACTTTTGGCACCACAGTGAGCGTTGTACACAAGTTTTGACACTTGTAGTGTCCTTATCCCACAGTGCTGGGACCTCATATGGCTGAACAAAGAATTTTACTAGGCATTTGGGGTTTTTTTCTTCTTTTTCTTCTGGTATTTTCTAGCACTCAGGTGCTACTATCCTTTCCTTTTTTCTTTTCTCTTTTCGTTTATGCCACTTTAGTCATGAAATTAGGTTGTTTTAAATTCACTAGGGATTAAACATAAAACTGAAGGAGATACTGAGACAACCTAATATATCACAAATATGGTGCATTTCGAGAGTAAAATATCATCCAATTTGGAGGAAAATTTGTTGAGCTAGAGAATTTATCTACATCGGTCAAGGCCAATGCCGATGGAAGTTCTTGAGTTGGACGTTGAAAATAACGCAATTCTAGTTTTTCGTTGTTTCAACTTGACTTATGTAGATGGTCGAATTTGGCGCTCGAACTTTTTACTCATGTCAATTAAATACTCTGCCTTTCATGATTTGTGGTATCGAGAATTTGCCCAACCGATTCATTTTGCCGTTAACACCCAACGTAGCAGCTAAAAGTAAAGAAATCATTTTAAATTATAAAATTCAAACTAATATAAGATAAGAAGAAGGGGAAAAATATATAGTAACGTGTTAGGTGAAGAGAGAGAGAGAACGCAACTATCGGCCGTCATATTCCGACTCATCCCAACACCACCTTGCCACCACCACAAAAACTGAGCATGCAATTCAAGCCGATACGATGAAGAATCAATAGGGATTAATCGAAGCATGCAACAGCATCGATTACTAACATGTACGATGGAATAATAGAACAAGCAAAGATCAATGAAAGAGTCGCTCTTGTTTCGTTTCCGGTTTTGGAAGATCATCCACCAATCACTTTTTTCTCCTGTCCTCTCTACAGAAAAGATTGTCTCACCTAACTTTTTATCAAGTCATTATCATATCCTCGTCAGTGCCCTAATCGTTCAAGACCAAATGAAGTGGAAACAAACCGAGATCCGTCGGAATTGGAATCTCGGAAGGGAATTACACGGGGCAATGGAAATTTCGAATGCGACAAATACTACTACGAAGGAGCTTTTACGCATTTTGGGAATTTTTTTTCTTTCTCTGTATTTTCTAGTAGAGTTAATATCACAAAAAATCTCAAATTAGTACATTTGTGACAAATTTACCCCAAACTAATTTTTTGACCATAAAAAACCCTAAACTGGTATATCTGTGATAATTTTACCCTCCGCTAGTTTCCATTAAATTTTACGGTTAAATTTCTGAGTTGTATGACACGTGATAGTTGACTGGTGTACCAGTTTGAGGATGTACTAATTTGTGTTTTTTCGTGATATTAATCCAATTTAAAGGAGAGTAAATTTGTTACAAATGTATCAGTTCGCGATTTTTGGAGGTTAAAAATTAGTTTAGGGTAAATTTGTCAGAAGTATACTAGTTTTTGAGTTTTTTATAGTCAAAAAATTAGTTTGGGATAAATTTATCACAGATATACCAGTTTTAGATTTTTCGTGGTATTAACCTTTTCTAGTATTTAGGTGTTCCTAATTACTATCATCCTATTTAGAGGAAAATTTATTGAGCCAAAAAAATAATATGAAACGGACAGTAAACTTCTTAAAATATCACGTGTTGTTAGCGGATAGCCAAAGGGCAAATTCCCAAGCGAGGTCTAATTATCTCATTGGCCGAAGAAAAATGAGGATTATTAAGTTCTCCATCAATAAATCTCGAAACAAAGGCCCAAGGGTCCATCTTCCGTCACAACGGAGGAGGACGTCGAGTCCTTGATCGTGAGGTTCGAGGCCATCCGCGATTGCATGCGCGAGAAATTAGAGAATATTCCATCAACCATGGTTGGTGTTGGTCGTGGTTCTGGAGTTGGACGCTGAAAACTTTGGGGCAATTTCGATTTTTTGTCCTTTCAACTTGACTCATGTAGATCGTCAAATTAGGTGCTCAAACGTTTTGTTTTGTGCTAATTAAATGCTCCGTCTTTCATGATTTGTTTTACCATTAACACCCGACGTGGCAGCTAAAAGTACAAAGATATCGACTGTTGTATTCCATCGATATCCCGAAACCACCTTTCCACAGTGACATCTACTGTCGAGCTCAGTGGATTCACAAAAATTTTCATTTAAGTTTTTTTAGAAGAACGTTGATCCGTTTATCTACATTTATTTTATGATTTTTTTTTCTTTTTACTCTCTTCAAAATTTTGAAAATGGAAAACCCTTTGAATAAACTATATGATGGTTGCAATCATCCCAAGGTGAAATCTCGAGAGGAAGTTTGACAGATTGCCAAGTGGGCGCAAATGGCTCCTACGCCTAACACAGGCCCTCCGAAGCCTCACACCGGCCCTTCTAAATCCTGTCGATTGCAACTTTATTTCTCAATTAATTATTCGTTTTTTTCTTTGCTTCAGGGGCCACCATTACTCAATTATGGACCGATTAGTGGCGGAGCCCATGTTCTTCCCGCAAACTAAAGATTCATGGGTACGATGACTTGCGTTTAACACCTACTTTTGGTACCTTTTTTTCTCTCTTTTACGAAAATGATTCATGCAATCTTTTTTGTTTTCTTTTTATTCTTAAAAGAAGTATCTCGCGTACGTGCATTAGAAGAACTAAACATGAACAATTTGTTTCTACCTTATCGAAATGTGGAATAAATGCTGAAAATCCCAGTGATATAACAGAGTCAGTCAGCACGTATCGAAAGACGAGAAAAAGAACAACCATTTTTTTTTCCTTTTAATCTTTTCCCTCCAAGGTGCACTAGGAAAGCTTTAGACAATCGCCGAGCGTTCTCTGTCCGGCTCGTGACCAAGCTGGACAGCATACGTTGGTGCCGTTCATGGACTTACAAAAGATGCTAAAAAGCGTTTGTCAATCCTCCCGATGCATCCACGAGACGTGAGGACCCATGAGGATCGATCGGACTCGGGATTGTATTAGGCAGGCCAAACACGGCCGAATTCCCACTATCCATAGATCGGGTAGAGGCGTTCAGCACGCGATCACAAAAACGGGCATGCATTTCGAGCCAATAGGGTGATGAATCGACGAGGCTTAATGAAAAACACGTGACAACATCAATTTCGATCGCGTACGACGGAAATAGAAAAAGAAACAAAAGGCCGATCGGAGACTAAAACGCTCCCCGAAAGAAGGGGCAACAAGACGGAAACGATTGATGATGATGTTGAAGGTTTACTTCTCCTCGTTCATGCGTGTTTATTCCGTCGAGCAGCCAACAGGGAAAGTGTTGAATTCTCTCAACTGGGAAGAGTCGAGGGTCCCGCCGTGCTGGTCGTTTTTAGAAACCTTCTCGGCTGTCCATCCATCCTATCACCCGATCAAAGCCACAATTTTGGCATGTATCCAACGGCTCAGTTACGGCGTTATACTCTCCCGTGAGTCCCGACCCTCCTGTTTAACTCGTTTGACTCGGGCCTGCGTGCGCTCTCTTGCTCTTCCAAATCGCGGGGGGATTAAGATGGGGTTTTTGGCCATCCAGTTCGCGAGTAGGTCCCCACTCACTCATCTCGCCGATCCTTAAGGCTTTTTATCTTCTGCATTTCATTTCGATCTGCATCTTAAAAGTGATCGTAGCGGAAACAAGTAATTGAACAGTAAAATAAGCAGAATAAGAAAATAAATCAAACATAAGATGCACGTGGTTCGACGTCCACGGGAAAAGCAATAAAGAATTTCATTATAGATCAAGCGATACAATATGTATTACAATAATACTCTAGTCACTCAAACACTCTCGATGTTTCTCAGACTCCAATTACGTATAGTAACCCACAAATGCTTAGCCCACAATATCCCATAAAATAATATCTCAATCTCATAAAGGAATTACACAAATCTTATCACACACACAAATTCCTCTTGAATGGTCTCCACAATGAAGAAACTTCTTATATATAGACAAAAGCGAGATCCAAATAGAACACATCTTTTTGGGAAACCTACTCCCACTAGGAAAACTATTCAAATTATAAAAATTTCTGGTAAAGTAAAAAATATTAAACCACACATTTATCTAACAATTTAAGTTTTTAGAACAGTTGACAGTGGTCCTACCAAATTCTCACGTGATATCAAAACTGGAGATCCTGAGTTCAAATCTTTTCAGGCCTCATTTGCCTCTCCAATTAAATATATCAATGCTTAGTACTAGATAAAAAGACCATGCTAGTGTTAGAGTAATTAAATATTAAACCACACATTCATCTAACAGCTTAAGCTTTTAGAATAGTTAACAGTGGTCCCACAAAATCTCATAATTTCCTTTTGGGGTATTCTCAACAATTTTCACCTCACATTGATATTTGAGCCAAATCACAATCGCTTCGCTAAAATCTGAACTTTGCTACTAATCTCCTATAGCTTTCATGGGCTTAACGGCCACGGACATTTTCAATTCCAAAGCACGTTTGAACTTTACTATAATAGTGAACCTCATTAGTATACCAACTTTACTTGCACATTTAATTGCTCCACAGGATTCACAGACGCAACCTCTTCAACCATATATAAAGCAAAAAATCTCTATTACATCCATATTTTTCTGGAGATCAATCACGCACCTTGTCAAACTTAGCTATTAGAGTAATCGTTGGCTGCATAGGCTCCACCTCGCTACAAGCATCATCTATATCGATTACTCCACACACCATGGGAGATGGTTGAACAAAGAATTTTACAATACATTTCGGGGTTTTTGCTTCTTTTTCTTTTGGTATTTTCTAGCACTCAAGTGTTACTATCCTTTTCTTTTCTTTTCTTTTCTTTTCTTTTCGCTTATGCTCCTTTAGTCATGAATTTCCATTGCTTTAAATTCACTAGGTATTAAACATAAAGCTGAAGAGATACTGAGACAACATAATATATCACAAATATGACGCATTTCAAGAGGTAAATATCATCCAATTTGGAGGAAAATTTGTCGAGCTAGAGAATTTATCTACATCGGTCAAGATCAATGCCAATGGTAGTTCTAGAGTTGGACGTCGAAAATTAAGTGATTCTAGTTTTTCGTCGTTTCAAGTTGACTTATGTAGATGGTTGAATTTGGTGCTCAAACTATTTCTAGAATTAGTAATTTGGCTTATCAATTCCTTTTTCCATTAGTTCTTTATGCGAATACCCAAAAGTAAAGAAATTGCTTTAAATTATAAATTTAATCTAATATAAGATAAGAAGAAGGAAAAAAATATATAGTAACATGGTAAGAGAGAGAGAGAGAGAGGGTGGGTTTTGGCCGTCGTATTCCAGCTCAGCCCAATATCACCTTGCCGCCGCCGCCATAGAAACTAAGCATACAATTCGAGCTAATATGATAAATAGTCAATGTGGATTAATTGAAACATACTATAACATCGATTACTAAACATGTACGATGGAAAATAGAATACGAACAAAGGCCACTGGGGAAACGCTCGCTGAAAAGAGTCGGCTCTTGTTGCGTTTCCTATATAGGAAGATATCAAGTTAATCCTTTCCACCCGACAGAGATTGTCACCTTTTTTTTTTATCTCAATCGCAAACTCTTTGGTGGGTCATCATAACCCAACACCACTTACCCCCCATCACAAGCACGAGCATGCAATTTGAGCCCATTCGATGAAGAATCAACGTGGATTAATCAAAACAGACAACATCAATTACTAACATCAATGATGAAAGAGTTGTTCTTGTTTCGATTCCTGTTTTGGCAGACCGTTCCATTCTCCAAGTGCAGATTGTTTTTTCCTCTTTGTTCTCAAGTCATCAATGTATGCTCTTTGGTGGGTCATAGCATTGACCCAACGCCACCTTGCCACCTTCACACAAAAGAGTATACAATCCGAGCCAATACTATGAAAAATGAACACGGATTAATCGAAACACGCAATGACATCAAATTACTAACATGTACGATGGAAATAAAACAGGCAAAGGCCAGTAGGAGACTAGATAGCTCAGTGAAAAGGCGGGGCAACAACACGGAAAGGGTTGATGATCTAAATATTTTTCCTGCTTCATGAATGTATATTCCGTTGATTATATTAAATCAAGTGGGCATATAAAGAACGCAGGCCAACGATATTCAATCTAAGGGTTTTGACAAATCACGATCTTGGCTATAGAGAAACCGGGAATTCTAACTTAGATAAAACATGTGTCCCTCGGTCTAGTAGTTAGGTATATGCTTAGGGAAATATTGAATTCTCAACGGGGAATAGTCACTGTGCGCAGTCGACAGTCTTCCTTTTATTTCCTCCCGATCACTACTCTTGTTTCATTTCCTTTTGGGTTAATGCCATGAAAAACCCCAAACTTATATATCTATGAAAAATTTACTCCGAACTAATTTTTTGACCACTAAAACCCCAAGTCGGTACATTTGTGACAAATTTACTCTCCATTAAATTATATTAATACCACGAAAAATCACAAACTGGTAAACCTATAACAAATAAAGGGGTAAAACTTCAAACTGGTACACCTGGTCAACTACCACGTGTCATCCAACTTAGCAATTTGACTGTAAAATTTAACAGAAACTAACAGAGGGTAAATTAATTTGGGATAAATTTGTCATAGGTGTACCAATTTAAGTTTTTTTGTGGTATTAACCCTTTCCTCTTTCGTTTCGCCTCTTTTTTTTCTCAAAGTCATCATATCCTCAAAAGTGCTCTAATCATACTCAGTTTCATTCAATTTTCATTGTTCTCTTACTTTAACTTAGAACAGCATAGGAACCCTCACTAGATGGACATAAAACAAAGTAAGAGTATCGAGTCGAGAGCGGCAAGTCTACTCGCCATTGTAGTGGATTTTGGAGGGGGGAGACCGGGCTTGGCCAAGTTTTCCCACATTGGGACATTCATAGAGCCAATTTTGAATTCACAACTGGGCCCATGCTTCGTCCGATGTAAAGGCATTGTGTGCCTAAGTCTAAATACCTCTCACGGTCTAAATCCAAAGAAATAACGAGTAACACCAATGCGACAATATGTGGGTTCAATGTTTTTTATTAGGGTTATTGACGAACTCAATTCCTAAATTTCTCATGAAATGCAAGTGCGGTCCTTTTAGATGAAAATTTAGATGTCAAGAATGATAAGCCGTATTGTAATTTCTTAAGAGGTTAGTGTTTTGTGTAAAATAGTCATGATAGTTGCAACATTTCATTAAACGATTAAAAGTTTTGAAAAATGAAAGACACTTTAAATATAAATAGGCATAGGTGTACCAAAAGTCTTAAAACATGAAAAGTCAACCAAGTCCTAAAACTAGTTATGATAATTGCAACATTTTTCATTAAAGGATTAGAGGTTTTGAAAAATGAAAGACGCTTTAAATATATGATAGGCACAGGTGCACCAAAAGTCTTAAATCCCATTGTGAAAGCAGAATTGAGTCCTAAAACTTTAGAAAAGTGAACCAAGTCCTAAAATTAATCAAATTTGTGCAATTAAATCTCTCCATTAAGTCCATCCCATTTGACTAACAAAAAAATGCTAACTTGACTTTTTTTATTACTTTCTCAAGATATGCGGCACCCATCAAGTGCCATATCAAGAAAAAATTTAAAGTTTAAAAAGATATAATGTTTATGGAAAAAAAAGTTTGCTATACATCTTTTCTCATACTGTTTATCTTCTTCTTTCTTCAATGCTTACCATTCATCTTTTTCAAACTGATGTGCATTTTTCTTTCAACGAATTATCGATGTTCCAAGATCACAATTTGCAATTGCAACCGCATTGGAAGAGGAACATGTTAATATATTTCCCGACTAGAAGATGTTGGAGGAGTTTTCCTTTGTCCAAAAGAAGAATAGTTTTTTAAAACAAACTTAATGAAGAATAAAAGAATTGCTAGATATACTAACAACGCCTTCAATAAATTGGTATACTAATTAATGTTGTTCGACCCATTTGTTCATATGCTCATAAACACGCTACCACATCATCTAATACATCAATTTTACAGATGAATCTTACTTTAACTCAAGTGTTCAAGTCTTCCACATCATGCATCTGCTAAAACAACGTCCCCAGCTGCCAGGCAGCATTTTAAGCTTAAGGGAACAGTTTCTTTGCACTTCTCCTTTCTAAACTGAGATGAAAGTCGTTGAATCTAAGAATCTAAGAACCACATCTCCACCGAAGGAATCTTCTGGCTAAGTAAAATGTTGCATTAATGGCTAAAAGGGTGGAAAGTCGCCTCTTCTCCGTTGAAATGAAGAAGCAGAACAGAAAAAACAATCAGTTATCCGTGCCCTCAATATGGCTCTGTGTAAACAGAAAGCACTATTTCGAAGCATAAGGACAATAGTAAGACCAACTACAAAACCTCAAATCTATGTTTTAAAAGCAACATGAGGACTCGGAGATTTAAACCGCCCTTTCCTGAACCGGGCACATATGATAGCTGCAACTGCAGCTCCTCTCGAGTGAGCCAATCCCGATATCTCACTGTCTCCCTGAACCGACCAAAAACATATGATTACAGCTTCAGACTAGTTGGTCCAGAAAATGTCCTCAGATCGCAGAGGACAGAGTATCACTTCCATGCACTTACACCGCCTCTCTTTTTCTCTTCGACAAAAAGACCAGCGCTTTTTGATAACTTACAGAGTCATAACTTGTGATTTCTATTATTTCAACAACGATTCACAAGTTGCGAGATGTTCTAAATGCAGAATTAGTATGCTCATGCTGCTGTACTAGCAAGAGCTGAGGCCCAAGACCACACAAACGGTACTAGCAAGAGCCGTCGGGTCTGGTCTCATTTGAGACATTTAGTTCTAGGACAGATATCTTAAGGTGAAGTTCTTCATCATAAAACTACGATCTGCAATCTGCCATAGCATAAAAACAGCAACATTTGTAATTATTAGCCCCAGAACCACGTTGTCACCTGTTAGCCTTCTAAACCATGATTTCCTGCAGATGGGAAGACAAAATACCCTTGAAAATTATGCTTCAGCTACATTAATCTACAATCAAGTAAACTTCAATCTTAACCAAGTGTTTTTACCAGACAGTCAAAACCACAAATCCTAACCAAGGAAAGTCAATGAACGCTAATTTGTACGACCCTAGAAAGCAGCTTATGCAGTAACCCTCACCTTCAGTTAAGTTTATTATGAGGGATAAGAGAAACACTTACGAAGCATTCTGCTAAAGTGGCCAACTGACATAAATTTCTCATCAAAAAGGGGCAGCAGACCAGGCAATCACCACACCCCTGCATGAATCAAACCCTGCAACCACTGAGAGCGCTCTCGCAGCTTCTTCTTGAACTTCAATCTCCAGAGAATCAAGAAAGCTGACCAAGAGGTGAACAACCTCACCAACTTCCATGACCACCTTCACAAATTTCACATCATCATTCGCAACTTCATGCAAACTAGCCAGAGCTTGGCTCTTCATTTCTGTGTCTTCCTCAATCTTCGTCATTGTCAACAAATCCTTAACATAAAACCTCATGTCCTCCTTTCAAGCCCCAAACCTAGGCTTTGAGACAACACTGGCATACCCATGAGGGAAAAAACTAGATTTGCACATCCCAGAGAGACACTTTACATCGCAATGAAGCTTCATCAAGACCATGTCCAAATTGCTCTGCATCAATAGCTCACGAAATGGAAAAAAGGCGCACTAAAATTTGTGTTTCAGGGTGTCGGAAGGGACCAGAAGTTGGTGGACAACAAGAATTAACAATTTCGATCGCATCTCTCGAGTCTCCGTCACTTCTATTTTCATACAATCAATTAACCCCATATTGTGCTTCACACCTCATCTTCACAATAGTTCAACTTTGGAGGTGCCAAAGAAATACTGGTTCATCTGGTTTTTCCTATTTGATTATACTGAGAGAGGTTTAAAGACATTGTTAGGAATGCACCATGCATTTCTCAGCAAGGCCACGACACTCCCAGATTGTGACCATCGTTTCTTGAAACATGCCCCAGAAGCCCAGTGCTCTCGTCAGAGATGGCTAATGCAGAAGACATCTCCACAAGCTTGTTCCAAATGAGTTGCCATCTCACTGTGACGACTTTGATTGACTGAGAGAGGGAGGCCAACGAAGAAATCAGCTCCTATGGCTTATTTGCAGTTGGGGTTTGGGTTGGTGGATTCTTGGAAACTCTGTTTTTGGAGTGATTGTATTTGAATTTCTTCTGCTTCTTCTTCTTCCCCCATTTCAGCATCTATTAGTCGTTGTGGAAGAAGAACAATTTGTGAAGTCAGCGTCTGCAATTTGAGAGGCATCAAACAGGATGAGACTTTATCTTTCAATTTTCGGAAGAAGCTGAATCAGCTTGTGTGTTCATTCATGCTAGCACGAGAATTTGAGTATTTGGACTGGGGTGTCATGTAAAAGTGACAGTTCATAAAATTGTAAGGCAAACACAGTCAGATTGAATGGCAAATGGTAAATTCATATTCTAAACCTATTCGAGGCTGCAAATTTCCTCTTCATACGTTGCAAATTGAACATTTCCCTGGACAGATACAACTATCTTCTCTGCACTGGCTTATTCTCGAGCATAAATATGGCATTCCAATGTCAAAAAAGCAGAACTAACAAAGATAAGAAAACGGATGTTTAGCTCACAGCAATTTTCGATAGCAAGACAGTGACAGACACAATCATCTCTCTTCGTTGGTTCGGTACTGAAAGCCCCCAGAAATCACCCAAAAAAATAAAATAATAATAATAATAATTCAGAGGATACATTACCAACTTACGAGTAAACAAATCCAATCATGTATTGGATATGATCTGAACTGGAAAATTGAACAAGCAGAGTTGAAACCCATTATCTAATCTCTCCTTTAAAGTACAGTTAAAAAAGGAAAAACACACATCCATATATACATCACAGAGAGACATCCAAATCTTTGAGTGTAAGAACATCATCGGTATTATAACCATCACCCTCGAGATCGGAGCGCATGAACTCCAGTCCCAAGCTTCCACCACCGACGGCCGAGTTCTCTGACGAAGTCAAGAAACTGTCGCAGTCATAATCGCCCACACAGTACTCGAAGAGACTAAGAAAGTTGTCAGGAATATAGCCATAGCCGTCAAGATCGGAGCGCGTGGGGGATGGACTCCACTCCACTCCCGAACATCGACCGCCTGCGGCCCAGTCAGACTGTCAGAACTGGAAAGTTTGTCAGCTCCCGTGGGACGTCCGTGTGCTTATACCATCACTGGCGTTCATTGCAGCAGAAAAGCCAACTCCGGTTGCAGACTGGTCAACGAAGGCCCAAAGACAAAGAAGTCTCCCTCGACAAAGCCCTCTTTAATGGGCTCTCATCTCATCAAAGTTCCTTTTTATGGGCTCTTCGGGATTTCCTTAGATCACCGAATTAGGCATTCTCAACTTTTTACATGTGTTAGTTAAAATTAAATATTCCGCTTTTTAATTAAAAGAAAAAAATTAAATAATCTACTTTTCACGATGTGTGGAATCGGTGACTCGTGCGATCGAATCCTTTTGCTATTAACGCCCGATGTGGCACGGTTAAAATTAGAACGTGGACAAATCATTTTATTATTAGAAAGTGAGGGAAATAAAAAAAGTTGTTACATCAATATTGGGAGGACTTAAGAGTCTCCCATTCAATACTTTTCTGCACGACGAGATGTCGTATACTCGTATTTATATCTCAAGAGAGATGTTCAAATCTTCAACCATGGACGGTTGAGTTCTCCCGCGGAATCAAGTAACCGTCGCGAACCAAGTCGCCGGAGAGATCAAGGAAGCTGTCAACGAACTCCCAACCCTCAAGATCGGAGAGCGTGGAGGTGGACTCCACTCCCAAACTTCCACCAGCGACGGCCAAGTTGACCGGCGAAGTCAAGAAACTGTCGGAACCGCCGTTGCGGTCGAAGTTTCCATTACCAGCCAAAAGCGATCGGATCAAGTTGGCCTCGTCGTCGTTTAAAACTCCATAAGAATGACCAACCCCAACTCCAGAATGTCCACCAGCACCGGCATTAACCGATGGATTGTTCTCCGAGAGATTAAGAGAGCTGTGGGGATTGAACTCACAACCCACAAGAACGGGGCGCATGGGCTCCTTTCGCGTACTTCCACTGGCGACGGCCGAGTTGACTGGTGCAGTCAACACACCGTCGCTGACGAGCTCGTCGATGAGAGCAGCAAGTATATGATAAGAAGCTTCCTCACTCTGTGAAAGTGAATTGAAGTTGTCATCGTTCAAAACTTCAGAATCACAACCAGCTCCAACTCCAGAATTACCACTACCACTGATATCCTTCAATTTCTCGCGCATTACATAATGGAGAACGTGCTCGTACGTGAAGTTCAGGGAGTCGACATCCTCCTTCTTCACACAAGACTCGCGCTGTTTCTTGAGCCAGTCGGAGATTACGTCTTCGACGGCGGGGAAGCCCAAAGCGTAGAGACTGCCCGTTTTGGAGTAGACAATGACAGCTACACGAGCGTCGGTTTTCGTGCAGAACTCAGAGGCCTTCTTGGAGATGGTTGTGAATCTATTTGAGAAACACTTGCCCTCTTTCTTGACCCTGTCCACCCCCTCTTTCGGACCCATTGGCGGCATCGCGCCACCGTTGCGACGGACATGTTCGAAGATTATCTCTGCCGTCTCTTCGACGGAGAGGCCGCCGGAGGAGTAGAGCTTGCCCTTGCTGGAGAAGACAATGACTGCAGCGCGAGCGCCGGTGTGTTTGCAGAGAGCGGAGGCCTTATTGAAGAGGGTCCCACGCCTCTTGCAGAACGTCACGCGCTGCGGAGTACGCAAATGTTTTTTGCTCTGAGAGACAGAGGGTGATGACGGAGCTGGCATGGCTCGGTAGTCTCGTGGACAGAGAGGAAAGGGGAGAGAGTGGAGAGATCCGTGTGGTATGACGTGAGGATGGACTGATTTCGAAAGATTATGTTTTGATTGATCCGTGGCTTTGGATTTGGAGCCCGCGCCGTCTTTATTTATAGAGGCTTTTGTTTCCGCTTTTGGCGTCAGACTTTGGAAGGCCATCGTCCATTAATCATTTTGTTCTCCTTCCGTCTCCGCCGAAAAGATTGTCTCACTTTGTCTTTTTCTCAAGGCATTAATTACATTATCCACGTTTGGCGCTACCGCCCAACGTGACGCTAGACCTGGAATGGTTCATGAACGACCAAACAAAAGCGGAAACAAACCCAGACCCGTCCGAGGAGCTTTTACGCATTTCGGGAATATTTTTTTCTTCTCTCTCTTTGTATTTCCAGTATTCAGGTGTTCCTAATTACTATCGTCATATTTGGAGGAAAATTTGTTGAGTCAGAAAATTAATCTGAAACGAATAGTAAACTTCTTAATATCTCGCGCGTGGTTAGTGGAAAGCCGAAGGGCAAATTCCCAAGTGAGGCTTAATTATTTCACTGGAGGAAAAAAAAATTGAGGGTTTATTAAGTTCTCCATCAATAAATCTAGAAACAAACGACCAAGGTCCATCTTCCGTCGCGACGGAGGAGGACGTCGAGTCCGTGATTGTGAAGTACGAGGTCAACCGCAATTGCGTGTGCAAGCGATGGCTGGTAGCTTGTTTCGTTGCCGAATATGGAGCTGGGAATTTCGGCGTACGTAATTGCAATTTATTATTATTATTATTATTATTTTGGTAGGTCATACTCACAGCATTGACCATGCTCGCCACAGGCTTGAAAATTCCGAACCCGACCACTTCCTACCTGGCACGTGACCAAATTCACAGGTCGCGTCCAAGGTTGTTGATACTAAATGCTGGCTGGATAAAGAATTTTTGTAACCATTTCGGGATTGATTTATTTTTTGTATTTTCTAATACTCAGGTAGTATAACTATCATTTTATTTATTTTTCTTTTCGTCTATTCCACTCTAGTCATAAATTTCTGTTGCTTTAAATTCACTAAGTACTAAACATAAAGCTGAAGGAGATATTGAGGCAAACTAATATATCACAAATATGTCGCGTTTCGAAGGTAAAATATCATCCACTTGGAGGAGAATTTGTTGAGCTACAAAATTAATCTAATTCAGTCAAGGTCGGTGTTGGTGGTATCTGGAGTTGGACGTCGAAAATTTTGGAACGATTAATATTTTAATTTGCCCATTCAACTTGACTTATGTAGATCGTCAATTTAGGCACTCGAATTTTTTTATTTTTGTTAATTAATCCACTGCCTGTTATAATTTGTGAAATTGGTAATTTGTCCAATCAAGTCTTTTTACCATTAACACCCGATGTGGCAACTAAAAGGAAACAAATTGTTTTAAATCATTAAACTCAATTTAACACAAGATTAGGGAAAAAAATGATAGGGAAAAAAATAGTGGCATGTTAGGAGGAGAAAAAGCATGGCTGTTGACTTTCGTATTGATATCCCGACGCCACGTTTCCACAATGACGTCTACCATCAAGCTTAGTGTATTCAAAAAACAATTTTCATTCTAGATTTTTTCTCAAGGCATAATCGTCAAATTAGGTGCTCGAAACTTTTTATTCGTATTGATTAAATACTCTGTCTTTCATAATTTGTTTTACCATTAACACCCGATGTGGCAACTAAAAGGAAACAAATTGTTTTAAATCATTAAACTCAATTTTTAGTGCTAACACTACAAACCAAATGCAAATCCAAGCGAGGTGCGGTAGCTTTCGTTGCCGAATATGGTTTACATAGTTGTAATTTATTATTATTATTATTATTTTGGTGGGTCATACTCATAGCATTGACCATGCTCGCCACATGTTGAAAACATTTCGGGATTGATTTATTTTTCGTATTTTCTAATACTCAGGTAGTATAACTATCATTTTATTTATTTTTCTTTTCGTCTATTCCATCGTAATCTTAAATTTCCGTTGTTTTAAATTCACTAAGTACTAAACATAAAGATGAAGGAGATATTGAAGCAAACTAATATATCACAAATATATTGCGTTTCGAGGGTAAAATATCATCCAATTTGGAGGAGAATTTGTTGAGGTACAAAATTAATCTAATTCAGTCAAGGTCGGTGTTGGTGGTATCTGGAGTTGGACATCAAAAATTTCGGACTGATTAGTATTTTGTCCATTCAACTTGACTTATGTAGATCGTCAAATTAGGCACTCGAATTTTTTTATTTTTGTTAATTAATCCTCTGCCTGTTATAATTTGTGAAATTGGTAATTTGTCCAGTCAGTTGCTTTTACCATTAACACCCGATGTGGCAACTAAAAGTAAACAAATTGTTTTAAATTATTAAATTCAATTTAACACAAGATTAGAGAAAAAAAATGATAAGAAAAAAGTGTAGTGACATGTTAGGAGGAGAAAAAGCATGGCTATAGACTGTTGTATTGCATCAATATCCCAACACGACCTTGCCACCATCATGTCCGCCACCATCATTGAGTTTGGTGGATCCCATCGTGAGCTTAAACGAGGGAAATTTATCAACAAAATTTTTTTTTTATTCAAAGTTCTTAAAAGAATGTCGGCCCGTATGTCTTCATTAATATTATGATTTTTTTAACTCTTTCAAAAAATTGAATATGGAAAAACCTTTGAATAAGATAAATGCAAGATATTTATTGTAATTTCTTACGTGGTCAGTATTTTGTGTAAAATAATTAATAGTTGCAACATTTGATTAAAGGAAAAAAAATTGAAAATAAAAGACACTCTAAATAAAAGTATAATACCCGGTCAAAATTTTTAGTCAAGTGTACAAAAATTTTTAGTCAGGTGGGGCCATATCATTCCATCAATCATTTTCTTCTCCTTCCCTCCCTACTTCGCACGTTGTGTTTCCGAATTTGGTCACGAATGATGTTGTTTGTGGTCGGGCGAAACCTAAGTCAAAGTTATGAATTATAATTGGCAATTATAATCTTGACCAAATTCATAAGACCTGTCCAAGGTTGATGATACTAGATGCTCGCTGAACAAACATTTTTGTTACCATTTCGGGATTTATTTATTTTTTGTATTTTCTAGAACTCAAGTAGTATAACTATCGTTTTCTTTTTTTTTATATTTCTTTTCATCTATTCCACCGTAGTAATAAATTTCCGTTGCTTTAAATTTACTAGGTACTAAACATAAAGCTGAAGGAGATATCGAGACAAATTAATATATCGCAAATATGTCGCGTTTCGAGGGTAAAATATCATCCAATTTGGAGGAGAATTTGTTGAGCTACAAAATTAATCTAATTCAGTCAAGGTCGGTGTTGTTGGTATATGGAGTTGGAAGTCGAAAATTTCGGAACGATTAATATTTTGTTCATTCAACTTGACATTATGTAGATCGTCAAATTAGGCACTCGAATATTTTTATTTTTGTTAATTAATCCACTGCCTGTTATAATTTGTGAAATTGGTAATTTTCCCAATCAATTCCTTTTACCATTAATACCCGATGTGGCAACTAAAAGTACAAAATCCCTTTAAACTATACAATTCAATTTAACATAAGATGAGAGAAAAAAAATCGAGAAGGAAAAATATAATGACAATGTTAGTAGGAGAGAGAACATAGCGCCCGCCACCATCATTGAGTTTAGCGGATCCCATCGTGAGGTTAAACGAGGGAAATTATCAACAAAAATTTTTTTGATTCAAAGTTCTGAAAAGAATGTCGGCCCGTTCGTCTTCATTAATATTATTATTATTTTTAACTCTTTCAAAATATTAAATATGGAAAAAATTTTGAATAAGATAAATGCAAGCTATTTATTGTAATTTCTTACGTGGTGAGTATTTTGTGTAAAATAATTAATAGTTGCAACATTTTTTTTTGGTAAGGTTAAACAATTTTTTGGTAAGGTAATAGTTGCAACATTTGATTAAGGGAAAAATTGAAAATAAAAGACACTCTAAATAAAAGTATAATACCCGGTCAAGATTTTTAGTCAAATGTATAAGATATTCATGATACTATACGTTTTCTCTTCTCATGGTTCAATGTGCTACGCTAGGCATCATCTTGTAAAATTATATGCAGACAAAACCCATCTAGATTTCCAAATATCATGTAAAACTCAATTGACACTAGGTAGTCATAAACATATTGTATGGATACCGATTTTGTCCTAAACTTTTCAATTTTACCTAGTTAGTTCTAAATCTTTGTGCAAATTTTCGATGTAACCCTTTTGGTCAATTTTTACAAAAATAACTTAAGTTGTGGTGTGCCTTAGGCCACATTTGTTTAGTGGAAAATGAATGATTTGGTAAAGATTTTTCTAAGAATGATTGTTTATATCGCTTTCAAAAATGAAAAATGTTTAGGTATAAATTGATGTTGATAATGAAAACATTTTTCAATGGTTAATTATTTCAAGTGATAGAAATTATCATCTATTGAAAAATATTTATCAGATCATTCATTTTCCCACGAAACAAACGGAGCTTGAATTATATTTTATTATTATTTTGGTGTGTGACAAAACTAAAGCACAATCTGTTGAGATTCAGTGAACAGGTTCGTTGGTGGTGCTTCGACAAACACTCGAACGCCGCTCTTGTGTGAGAGATGGAAACGGTGAAACAAGCATATTCTTCGATATAAAAAAAACTACGAGCATATTCTAAACAAGCGTAATGACAAATTGATTTTATTGACACGTTCCACAACATCTATTAACTATAATTATAATCAGCGAAACTTTCGTTAGATCTGCGTCTATTTGATTATTTAAACTATAATTTCATCAGCTATGTTATGTGTTGAGTATAATTGAATTTAAGGAAGATTGTATCAGATGCACATCTATTTTGCTTCTCGGTAATCTTTTACACCGGTCTGTTGGTTATATGTAATATGTGATGTCCAACTTGTCACGTCCTCTACTCGGTTAAGTTAGACGTCATGTTGAAGTAGGACAGCCGTATGACCTAATGCACAACCTATAATATTTGGCATTTCCAGACAGTCAAGCTAAAGATTGGCTGAACAAAGAATTTCGCACCGCATTTCAAGTTTGCAGGCTTAGTGGAGATCAAGAGAGAGCGAGAGAGCGAAGAGATATGTGGTATGAAGTGAGAATAGTATGGAGTGATTTGGAACGAAGATCATGTTTTGATGAATCTGGCTATGAATTTGACGTTTTGTGATGCTCAAAAGCTGAGGCTAAGTGCCTGTATTTCATTAGGCAAGCTATGGGGGTGAGGTGGTGGGACCAGGGTCGTCTGACGAAGAGAGAACAGCGAAAGAGGCAGAGAATAGAGATCAAGTGTTTATGGAACCCAATTAAAATTATATGATATGTATTTATAAGACCGACTAATTACGGCATCGGTACATATGAGAACATAATTACAGAAAACCCCCCATAATAAGTATAAATCACAAATTAATACCATTAAGGCAAACGCCAGCCAAACAAAGAATTTCACAAACGGCATTTCGGAATAGTCATGGTCAATCCAAGAGAAATAGGTGATTGCTGATTCCTACTTCACGCCCAAACGGAAGCTTCCTTTGCTCCGAATTGTTTTGCTCTGAATGCGTGGTGAATATGATCAAGCTTCCTTTGCTCCGAATTATTGATAATGACTAGTTATCAATAATAATAATAATAAATGGACAAATCTGTCAATTTTTCAACAAGTGATATGATCGAGATTTCAAAGCTTCCTTTGCTCCGAATTGTTTCCTGCTCTGAACTTTTTCATTGCGTGTATGATTGTCTCAGTGTTGGTGAATATGAGATGGAAATTCAGGGTGTGTATAGGTCTCCACGTGCGTTGGGGACAGCGTGGCTTTGACCGAGCGTCGCATGCTTTTGTTTCTGGGCTTATCTCTCGTTTCGTTTCCTGTGTTGGAGATTGCTCCGTAGATTACCTTTTTGGTCCTTTCCTTTCTACATGCAGATTGTTTCAGCTCTCTTTTCTCAGAGTCATTATATCCTCAAAAGTGCTCTAATCATCATGGCTAATGAAATCTGTCTTTCTAATGGTTGGACATGTCTCGTAAAATCATATGTAGACAAAACCCACCTAAAATTCCAAATATCATGTAAAACTCAATTTACACTAAGTAGTTATATATCTAGGTTTTTTTTTTGGTCAAAGTCATATATCTAGTTTATGCGCTACATTTTCGTCCAACCATAACAAGTGACGGTGGGGGGAAACTTCCTCTAATCATTCTTTTGATCATGGATTACGAGTTGTGGACATCAACCGTATGCAAAATTTATTAAATATAAATGTAGGTGATGTCCATGGTTATAACTCACCAATTAGAAGGATGGTTGGAAGAAACTTTGGCCATTCCTTTTAACCAAAACATTCATCAAAGATTATCCCATATATATGATTCAAATTGTGCAAAGATTGCCTAACTGTGTATGTGCCCACAGTAATGCTCGCCGCATGGTAGTCACAGTGCACGTGCAATATTGAATTCTCAACGGGGCGTGGTGTAGTCACTGTCAATAAATTGAACATTTCCGTTATGTGTATGAATGCGTGAGCGTTGGTGAATATGAGAGGGAATGTAGAGCGTGTCGTGTAGGTCTCCATGTCCGCGGTTGACAGTCTTCTTTTATTTCCTTAGTGTCACCGGATCTCGTTCTTGTGTTTGTCTTTTTTCTACCAACCACGCTTCCTTCGTTTCCTGTATTGGAAATCTCTCCACAAATCGCTTTTCTCATTCCTGTCTACCTGCAGATTGGTTCACCTCTTTGTTGCCAATGATATCTCTCTCTCTCTCTCTCTCTCTCTCTCTCTCTCTCTCTCTCTCTCTCTCTCTCTCTAGCATTGATTGCCCGCCAACATCCTTCGGTCCCCTCACCTAACAATTTGACACAACCGAGGGAGGGATGATAAATCAATTGATTCCCTTACCACCCTGTGTTCCCGTCCGAGATCGTCGGAAAGGAACACATGATCAGGCAATATGGAAACACATGGTAATTGGTAAGTGAATGATTTGATCATCTCCCTCGTTCATTTTGGAAATTTCGACTTCAAAGCCACTTTTACGCATTTCGGGATTTTTATTTTTTGGATATTTTCTATTATTGAGGCGGTTCTAATCCTTTTCTTTTCGTTTATGCAACTGGAGTCATAAATTTCCCTGGTTTTAAATTCAATAAGTACTAAAGAGAATGCTGAAGGAGATATTGAGACAACCAAATATATCACAAATATGTCGCATTTCAAGAGTAAAAAATCATCCGGTTTGGAGGAAAATTTGTTGAGCTAGAAAATTTATCTTAAATTGATATTAAACTTCTTAAAATATCACATGCCGTTGGTGGAAAGACAGAGAAAAATTTCTCACATGGCGAGGTTAAATTATTTTATAGGCAATAGAAGAATGAGGTTTATCAAGGTACATCTTCCATCCCGACAAAGGAGGACATCAAGCTCTTGATCGTGAAGTACGAGGCAATTCGTGATTGTGTGCTCCAGAAATTAGAGAATTTAGACAATATTACGTTAGTTAAGGTTGGTGTTAGTCGTAATTTTGAAGTTGGACATTGCAAATATTAGGACAATTCTGATTTTTCGTCCTTTCAACTTGACCTATGTAGATCACAAAATTAGGCGCTCAAACTTTTTATTTGGGTTAATTAAATACTCTACCTTCAAAATTTAAGGCACTCTTGCACCCTCTTCTTGAACTTCCATCTCCGGAGAACAAAGAAAGCTGACCATGGGGTGGATGACCTCACCAACTTCCATGACCACCACAACAAATTTCTCATCTTCATTCGCAACTTCGTGCAAACTAGCCAGGGCTTGCCTTTTCATTTCCGGGTCTTCCTCAATCTTCGTCCTTGTCCACAAATTCTCTAATTCTTGGACTCACGTGCCCTTGCATTAGTTTACCTCTTTCTTGTTCAATTCTAGCAAAAAAAAAAAAATCTTTCTTATTCAAGACTAAAGCAATCTCATGGCAAATTTTACGTTCATCTTCCTGGGGGAGAGAATTTGTAAGGACCTCGGCCCCACCACGCTTCCGCTGCGCCACTCCTTGTGTAATATTGTCCGCTTTGGACACTAAGTCCTCACTGTTTTAAAACGCGTTACACAAGGGTTAGGGGCCAAGTCTTATAAACAATCCCAGGACTCCCCCTAAGCGATGTGGGACAGAGACATGCCCCCCTTGCCATCCTAGAAGCCTGCCAGGAGCCGCTCCTTGTCCAGGCCCTCTGGCCCCGGCGACCACTCCCTCGGACCGCCGGTCCGACGAGGGCGGGGAGTGGTCGCCGGGGCCAGAGGGCCTGGACAAGGAGCGGCTCCTGGCAGGCTTCTAGGATGGCAAGGGGCATGTCTCTGTCCCACATCGCTTAGGGGGGAGTCATGGGATTGTTTATAAGACTTGGCCCATAACCCTTGTGTAACGCGTTTTAAAACCGTGAGGACTTAGTGTCCAAAGCGGACAATATTACACAAGGAGTGGCGCAGCGGAAGCGTGGTGGGGCCGAGGTCCTTACAAATGGTATCAGAGCCAGGTTTCGATCCTGGGACCTGTGGGTTATGGGCCCACCATCTATTATCACACTACATACTTTTCCTCTACTAGTGCACTTAGTATGAAAAATATTATGTCTAAGCCATGATTCATCATCCGCTACAGCAACATTTAATATTCTTCTAACGACTAGAGACTCACCAGAATCAGCATAGATAATCCCTTCCTGTTCCACATCCGCATCCTCTTCTTCACCTTCAGATTCATCATAAACTGGACCTTCATCAAAGACCGGATTATCAACAAGCGTCATAATTTGTCGGTTCGGACAATCAACAGCAAAATGCCCGAATCCCTGACACTTGAAACACCGCTTGGCTGCAGTTCCTCCCCTGCTAGTTCCAACATTACTCTGCCCGTCGTTAGATGCAGGTTTAGAACTCACATCCTTAACTGTGATCGATGTCGAATTTACAACTGATGTTCCCGCTTTTCCTTGAGATTCTTTATCTGACCACTTGGAACTACTGCTTGACCACTTGGAATTACTGCTCTTTCTTTTAAACTGCCCCTCCACCTTTAGGGCTAGTCTGCACACATCCTCATACGTCCAATACTGCTGTAATTGGACAACATCAAAGATCTCATATCGCAACCCTGCCAAATATCGTGCAATCGTCTGCTCGTCTTCCTCCGCCACATCACAACGCATCCGCAAACGATCAAATTCTTCAGTAAATTCTTCAACTGTTTTATCACCTTGCTTGACGTTATGATACTCAATAAACGCCTCTTGCCTATAATGGGTAGGCAAAAAATTTTTCTGCAATAACTTTTTCATCTTCTCCCAGCGATCCACCTTCGGCTTCCCCTCTCTAGCGCGTTGCTTTTTCACGTGTTCCCACCAAATTGAAGCATGTTTTCGCAGCCTAATAGCCACTAACTTCACTTTTTGCCCCTCAGTTAAATCTTTAAGATCAAAAATCCGTTCTGCCGTATGCAACCAATCAATAAACTCATCAGGATGAGCCTTACCATTAAACTCGGGAATCTCTATCTTCATTCCGAAATTTTGAAAAGAACGTTGATTTCCAGGTCGTACTCCTCGATTCCGCCCCTGATTCAGAACCCCGAAAGGGTTTACGTCTTCTTCTTTATCATCGGATGAATCCTCAGATTCCTCTCCTTCGGATTGAACGCCCAACCTCGCCTCCGCAAGTTGTCGCTCCAAATCCTGGATTCGTCTTCTCTGTTCTTCAATTTCTACGTCTCGCAGATCTCTTTGACGCGGTTGGTCGTCTGCTTCAGGAACGCCTCCACGCCCCCGGCCACCACGAGCCCGCCGTCCACGACCGCGATTCTGTTCAGCCATTGATTCAAGCAACCTGTGCTCTGATACCAATTGGGGTCAAAAGGAGTCTTGCCTGTAGTTCGGTTCTCTGATCTGTTATATGCAAATTCTGCCTGAGGCAACGTCAAGTCCCATTGTTGCGTATTATCTCCAATCAAACTCCGCAGCAAATTCCCTAAGCTTCGATTGACAACTTCGGTTTGACCATCAGTCTGAGGATGATGAGATGAACTAAACTTCAAACTCGTACCCATATACCTCCAAAGAGTGCGCAAGAAGTGACTCACAAATTTCACATCACGATCTGAGGTAATGGACTTAGGAATTCCATGCAGCTTAACAACCTCCTGCAGAAATAATCGAGCAACCTGTGAAGCATCATAGGACTTGCTACACGGGATAAAGTGGGCCATCTTCGAGAATCTATCGACAACCACCATTATTGAATCCTTACTCCGCTGCGTTCTTGGCAAACCCAAGACAAAGTCAAGACTGATATCCTCCCACGGTGCAAGTGGAACAGGTAGAGGCATATACAATCCTGCATTAGTACTCTTGGTCTTTGCCACATGACATACCCTGCACCTCTCTATAAAACGTGTCACGTCACGCTCCATCCGAGGCCAATAAAAATGTTCATTCAGTAAGGCCTTCGTCTTATCCACGCCAAAGTGCCCAGCTAAACCACCTGCATGTCCCTCAATAATAATAGATTCCCTCAAAGAACATTGAGGAATGCACAATCTGTTACCTTTAAATAAGTAACCTTTCACAATCTGGAATTGCTGAAAAGGTTCCGTTTTGCTCTTCCTCCAGATATCCCCAAAATAAGGATCATCAACATATAATTCTTTAAAAGTATCAAAGCCTAGAACCTTTACCTGCATCGTAGACAGCAAAGAGTGTTTTCTGCTCAATGCATCTGCCACACTATTTAGCACTCCTGCCTTATGCTTGATGGAAAAACTGAAAACTTGAAGGAACTCTACCCACTTTGCATGCCTTGCATTCAATTTGTGCTGTCCATTGATGTATTTCAAGGCTTCATGATCAGAAAATAAAATAAATTCTTTCGAGATAAGATAATGCCTCCAATACTCCAAACTCCTCACGATAGCATAAAATTCTTTATCATAAGTTGAATATTTCCTTTTCGCCTCGTTCAACTTCTCACTAAAGAATGCCACAGGTTTACATCTTTGACTTAGGACACCCCCAATACCAACACCTGAGGCATCACAATGCACCTCAAAAATCTCATTAAAATCAGGAAGCACGAGAACAGGTGCTTCAGTCACCTTCTTCTTTAATAATTGGAAGGCAGCTTCTGCCTCCTTAGTCCACATAAACTTACTTCCTTTCAGACAATCCGTCAGAGGTGCAATAATAGTACTGAAATCCCGAATAAATCTCCGATAAAAAGACGCAAGCCCATGAAAGCTACGTACCTCGTGAATATTTTTCGGAATCTCCCAACTTGTAATAGCCTCAACCTTAGCTGGGTCCATATGAATGCCCTCCTTAGTTACTATATATCCCAAGAAGGTCACACGATCAGTCAAGAAGTGACACTTCTTAGTATTAGCATATAATTTCTGCTCCCTCAATGCCTCGAACACCTTTCTCAAATGCTGCAAGTGTTGATCAGTCGATGCACTATAAATCAATATATCATTGAAATATACAACGACAAACTGGCCAATAAATGGACGAAACACCTGATTCATCAGTCTCATAAAGGTACTCGGTGCGTTAGATAACCCGAAAGGCATCACCATCCACTCATACAAACCATCTCGAGTTTTAAAAGCGGTCTTCCATTCATCTCCAGGACGCACCCTAATCTGATGATATCCACTCCTCAAGTCTATCTTCGAAAAGATAGTCGCTCCATGCAGTTGATCAATTAAATCATCAAATCTCGGAATAGGAAAGTGATACCTGATCGTGATCTTGTTGACAGCTCTGCTATCCACGCACATTCTCCACGACCCGTCTTTCTTAGGAACCAATAAAGCTGGCACCGCACAAGGGCTCATGCTCTCTCGAATTGTACCTTTTTCTAATAGTTCCTGCACTTGCCTCTGCATCTCCTCATGCTCCTTAGGATTCATTATGTAAGCTGCCTTATTAGGAATAGCAGATCCTGGAACGAGATCTATACAATGCTGTATGTCCCTCATGGGTGGCAATCCAGGTGGTAATTCCTCTGGCACGACATCAGCAAATTCCTCAAGTATAGGCAGAACTTGAGTTGAAATTTCTGGAATATCAAGATTCTGCTCCACGACTACGACAGCAAAAAGCTCTGAGGCATCCACCGCCTCCTCCTGGAACTCCGATTTGGAAAGTAGATTACTTTTCCCTTCTTTTCTCAAATCTGAAGGACCCAGAGTAATGGTCCGGCCATCCTTCTTAAAGGTGTATGTATTCTTGAATCCGTCATGCTGTGTTTTCCTGTCAAACTGCCAAGGTCTTCCTAACAGGATATGACAAGCATCCATTGGAACTACGTCACCCCACACTTCATCAACATATTTCTTCCCAATCGAGAACTGCACTAAACATCTCCTACTCACTTTTACCTCATTCCCCTTCCTAAGCCATGACAGCTTATATGGTTGAGGATGATCTTCTGTTTTCAACCCCAACTTTTCCACCATAGTCGTAGACACCACATTCTCACAACTACCACCATCTATTATCATGCTGCATACTTTTCATCTACTAGTGCACTTAGTATGAAAAATATTATGTCTAAGCCATGATTCATCAACTACCTCAGCAATATTTAAAATCCGACGCACAACTAAAGACTCACCAGAATCGGCATAAATAATGTCCTCCGGATCTGGATCCACATCTGCTTGCTCACCATCAGATTCATCATAAGTTAGTTCTTCATCAAAAGTGGGATTATCTACAAGTGTCACAAACTGTCGGTTCGGACAATCAGCAGCAAAATGTCCTAATCCTTGACACTTAAAACATCGCTTGCCTGCAGCTCCTCCCCTGCTAAATTATGCACTACCCTGCTCTCCTTTTGTTGCAGATTTTGTACCAGCGCCCTTAACTGCTGCCGGAGCTGAAGAACTCCCTGCTTTCCCCCGGGACTCTTTATCTGACCACTTGGAACTGTTGCTCGTCCACTTAGAACCGCTGCTAGACCACTTGGACTTACTGCTCTTTCTTTTAAACTGCCTCTCCACCTTTAGGGCTAGTCTGCATACATCCTCATACGTCCAATATTGCTGTAATTGGACAATATCAGAGATCTCATACCGCAGCCCTGTCAGATATCGTGCAATTGTCTGCTCGTCTTCCTCCGCCACATCACAACGCATCCGCAAACGATCAAATTCTTCAGTAAATTCTTCAACTGTTTTATCACCTTGCTTGACGTTATGATACTCAATAAACGCCTCTTGCCTATAATGGGTAGGCAAAAAAAATTTCTGCAATAACTTTTTCATCTTCTCCCAGCGATCCACCTTCGGCTTCCCCTCTCTAGCGCGTTGCTTTTTCACGTGTTCCCACCAAATTGAAGCATGTTTTCGCAGCCTAATAGCCACTAACTTCACTTTTTGCCCCTCAGTTAAATCTTTAAGATCAAAAATCCGTTCTGCCGTATGCAACCAATCAATAAACTCATCAGGATGAGCCTTACCATTAAACTCGGGAATCTCGATCTTCATTCCGAAATTTTGAAAAGAACGCTGATTTCCAGGTCGTACTCCTCGATTCCGCCCCTGGTTCAAAACCCCAAAAGGGTTTACGTCTTCTTCTTCATCATCGGATGAATCCTCAGATTCCGCTCCTTCTTCGGATTGAACGTCCAACCTCGCCTCTGCAAGTTGTCGCTCCAAATCCTGGATTCGTCTTCTCTGTTCTTCAATTTCTACGTCTCGCATATCTCTTAGACGCGGTTGGTCGTCTGCTTCAGGAACGCCTCCACGCCCCCGGCCACCACGAGCCCGCCGTCCACGACCGCGATTCTGTTCAGCCATTGATTCAAGCAACCTGTGCTCTGATACCAATTGATGCCGAAACGCGATAGAAAATTTGACTGAACAAGAAAGTTCGAAAGAAGAACAATTCGTCCTCCAAATATGATTATCAAATCAAAAATATCAAGTCTGCTCAAAAGAAACCCTAAAACAAGCTTATAAAGACCCAAACCTAACCCTATTAGGAAACGTAATCATCAAAACGTAAAATTACGAAACTGCCATTATTAAATTAACCCATAAAAAATACTAAAAAAATAGAAAAATCCATCTAAACAATCTCGAATCGCGAAAATCCATCGTTAATCACGGCCGAAAGCGGTGAGTATTGATCAGCACGCCGTTTCGCTTCAGCCCACCAAATTTGAGCTTAATCCGACATCGTTGACTTCAAGCGACTTCAAGCCCGCAAGTTCGTCTAGTTGCATAACGGGTTCCTTAGGTGCATCAAAGAGACTCCTTCAAGAATTGAAGCGCAAGTGCCTTGGAAGAATTTACTCTCCTCGGATTTGCTCGCTCGCTTTGTCTCTAGGTGCTTGCTCTAGAAAGTTGAGTGCTTCGCATGTCTCCGAAGCTCCTCTTTCGCTGTGTTCAATGGTGACCTTATTTGAAAGTGCTTTTGTAAACAATTGGTATATGTTCTGTAGCTCTTCTCTCCTGATTTAAAGTTAGATCTAAATTGGGTGCTCTTCTATCCCAATCTAGTTATAGATATGAGATTTACAAAAGTTATTAGTGCTCTTTGAACCTATTGATGTTGTTGCAGTCTCTATACGGAGATGGTGCTGGGAACGCAAAACCTAGGCGCACACTACCTTTCGACAAAGCCATAGCTACTAAAGAGGGGCATTTAGTCATGAAATTCCGTTGTTTTAAATTCACTAAGGATTAAACATAAAGCTGAAGGAGATACTGAGACAACCTAATATATCACAAATATGTTACATTTCAAGAGTAAAAAATCATCCAATTTGGAGGAAAATTTGTCGAGCTAGAGAATTTATTTACATCGATCAATGTCGATGCCGATGCTAGTTCTGGAGTTGGACGTCGAAAATAACGCAATTCTAGTTTTTCGTCATTTCAACTTGACTTGTGTAAATGATCGAATTTGGTGCTCGAACTTTTTACTCATGTCAATTAAATACTTTGCCTTTATGATTTGTGGTATCAAGAATTTGCCCAACCGATTCCTTTTGCCATTAACACCCGACGTAGCAGCTAAAAGCAAAAAAATCGTTTTAAATTATAAAATTCAAACTAATAGAAGATAAGAAGAAGGGAAAAAAATATAGTAATGTGTTAGGAGGGAAGAGAGAGAGAGCGCAGCTATGGGCCATGCATCATATTCCGACTCATCCCAACATCACCTTGCCGCCACCACAGAAATAGAGCATGCAATTCGAGCCGATAGGATGAATAATCAACGGGGATTAATCGAAACATGCAACAACATCGATTACTAACACGCAAGATGGAATAATAGAAAACAAGCAAAGATCAATGAAAGAGTCGCTCTTGTTTCGTTTCATGTTTTGGAAGATCATCCGGCAGTCTCTTTTTTCTCCTTTCCTCTCTACAGAAAAGATTGTCTCACCTAACTTTTTCTCAAGTCATATCGTATCCTCGTTAGTGCTCTAATTGTTCATGACAAATGAATTGGGGACAAACCGACATCCATCGGAAATGGAATCTTGGAAGGGAACACAGGGCAATGGAAATTTCGAACGCAACAAATACGACTATGAAGAAGCTTTTACGCATTTTGGGAATTATTTTTCTCTCTTTGTATTTTCTAGTAGGGTTAATACCACAAAAAACCTCGTACTAATATACTTGTGACAAATTTATCCCAAATTAATTTTTTGACCGTGAAAAATCCTAAATTGATAAGTGATAATTTTACCATTTGCTAGTTTTCGCTAAATTTTACCGTTAAATTTCTGAGTTGGATAACACGTGGTAGTTGACGTGTGTACCAATTTGGAGTTATCAATTTGTGATTTTTCGTGGTATTAATCCAATTTAACGAAGGATAAATTTGTTATAAATGTACCAGTTTGAGATTTTTATGATCAAAAATTAGTTTAGGATAAATTTATCACAAGTGTATTAGTTTGGGATTTTTTATAATCAAAAATTTATTTTTGGTAAATTTGTTACAGGTATATCAATTTAAGGTTTTTTGTGATATTAACCCTTTCTAGTATTCAGGTGTTCCTAATTACTATCATCCTATTTGGAGGAAAATTTGTTGAGCCATAAAATTAATCTTAAACAAACAGTAAACTTCTCAATATCTCACGTGTGGTTAGTGGAAAGCCAAAGGGCAAATTTCCAAGCGAGGTTTAATTATTTCATTGATCAAAAAAAAAACTTGAGGGTTATTAAGTTCTCCATCAATAAATCTAGAAACAAACTGTTGAAATATCTCGCGGAAATGACATAATCTTGCAAAATTAAATCAATGCGAAAATACCAAAGAAATAAATAATGAATAATAAAGGACACCAGAGATTTACGTAGTTCGATCTGAGTATCGGTACCTACATCTACGAGAATAGTCAATAATAAATAATTCACTATAATCGGAGAATCAGAGTTATAATTCGTCTCAAATGTTCCACTGGTACATACCAGAAGAGGATTTCCTTTTGTGAGCAATCTTGAATATTATCTCCAATAGTAAAGATATCTTCACAGTCAAATATGGAAATTTATCCAAGCGAGTCACGTCCCATAAAACGGCTCAAACTCGAATCATAATTTAACAATTCTCCACATTAGCTTAATGTTTGAAGCCAAGTTATAGTGCTCATCATCCATGCTGCTCTCCCAATGCCCTAAGGGTGCTGACTCTCCATAGACGCCAATTGCGTTTAAGCTAGAATAGACGCCAATTGTGCTCAAGGAAAGCTTGAGCTTCACCAAAGGAACAGGTTAGTCATCATGTCCATTGGGTTCTCCGATGTCGCAATCATTTTAACAACAACCATACCCGTCTCTAAGACATTTCGAATGAAATGGTACCTGATGTCGATATGCTTCCTTCGCTCATGAGAAATCGGATTATATGCCAAATATAGCACACCTTGGTTATCATAGTGTATATCAACACTTTTTTGCTCTAATCCAAAGTCCGAGAACAAACCTCTTAATCATATCGTCTCCTTAGCAAGAAAGGTCAGTATTATATACTCTGCCTCAGTCGAAGACAAGGCAACGTGATCCTGTAAGGATGTCTTCCAATTAACTGTCTTTCAATTAATTGCACCACCTGCTAGCGTAAACACGTACACTACTAAAGACCTGCGTTCATCCAAATCACTAGCATAATCCGAATCCACATAACTACAATTCTGAATTTTTTTTTTCTTTTAATCTTTTCCTTGTATTTATTTTCTATTCTTGTCGTCTGTCTTATAAAGTCAAACTAATCAAACCCTAAAAAAGTGGAATAAGCGCTGCACAATCCAGTGGCATAGCACTGAATTCTGTGCAAAATAGCACCAAAGAACGAACGACCAATGAGATCCAACTCTTTTTAACTCTAAATTTCCTGCAAGAACGGAGGTAGCACATATCGGAAGACAGAGACAGAGAAAACGAATGCAATGCAAAGCTGGACAACCAGATAAAAACTGAATTAAATACGATGTGAACGTGCTAAAATGGCGCACAAACATGCAAACAAGCGACCATGGAGACCCGAGACCATCCGAGGTGCGCCGCGAAACCTAGACGCTTGCTGAGCGGTCTCTGTCCAGCAATTGGCAGCGGACGTTGGTGCCGTACATGGACTTACAAAAGATGCTAAAAAAATGCTTATCAATCCTCTCAACACATCCACGAGACATGAGGACGCATGAGGATCGACTCGGGACGCATCGAGCGGGCAAGACATGGCTGAATTTCTACTATCCATCGATCAAACAAAGGCATTCAGCATATAATCACAAAAAAATAGCATGCGATTCGAGCCAATACAATGAAGAATCGACATGGATTAATCAAAACATGCCACAGCATCAATTGCTAGCATGTACGACGGAAATTGAAAACGAGCAAAGGCCAATGGGAGACTAAAACGCTCAACGAAAGTAGGTGCAACATCACGGAAACCATTGATGATGTTGAACCATTCATTTCTCCAGCTTCATGCATGTTTGTTCCATCAGAACACACGAGGTTCCAATAGATATCAAATAGGAAATTTTGAATTCTCAACTGGGAAGAGCCACTGTCCATCGAAGAGAACGCTACGAATCTTTTTGCTCTGAATTGTGTCAGTGTGCGTGAATGCGTGGTGAATATGGAGAGGGAATGTAGAGAGCACGTGGGTCTCCATGTGCCGCCGTTGACGGTCCTCTCCTCCCAATCACTCTACGTTTCGTTTCCTGTTTGGGAAAATCCTCCACAAACCACCCTTTTTTTTTCCTTTTCTTTCTACCAAATGCACCACAAGTTCTAAAACTTAGCGATCTTGGTGATTTATGGCCTGTGACTTGGATTGACCAAGCTCTTCACCTAATAATCTTTTAACACAACCGAGCGATGATCAATTGATTCCCTTATCCTGTGTTCCCTTCCGATATCATCGGAAGGGAACACGGGATAAGGGAATAGGGAACAAACCGAGATCTTCGGAAGGTACCTCAGGGTAAGGGAATTAATTGATCATCCCTCAGTCCTGATCATTTTGGAAATTTCGAACGCCACAAATACAACTTCCAAGCCACTTTTACGCATTCCGGGACCTTCTCGTTATTGTATTTTCTTGGCGATCGGGTGTTACCATCCTTTTCTTTTCTGAGAATGGTCATATGTTTCCAGTAAACAGACTTATAAATAACTTGCTATGCTTTGGGAAGAATTTCCAAGAAATGACAGTTGCAGGAGAGCTCACTACTAATTAACTCATACCGCCTGTATTTTTGGCCGTTTTGATAGATACTTTCACATCAAAGGGCAACACTGACTATTAGGCCGATATTTCCTAGTGCCGAATCAAGAGAAGATCTCGACAAGTATTTCGCGCCATGCATCATGCAGCAAACACATACCAGCGACGACTAACAGCTCTTCTGAACTTCAAATTGTGCAAAGATTGTCTAATTGTGTACGCGCCCACAGTGACGCTCCACGCGCAGTAGTCATGGTGCACCAACCTTTTCGCACCAGTTATAAAGCTTGTCCTCCAGTGTTATGTCGTCTCTTTCCAGCGTTTTACAATTTCCAGAGCTGTTCCACCGGCTGCTATGTAAGTTTTCAGCAACACCTTGGAGGCAATCACCTTGACACCCACTTCATGAAAATGAGCAAGCAGAATGGGAAAAACAAAATCACTTACCCGTGCCGAAATCAACATGAGCAGCGGAAGATTTAAAAGCGCCCCTTTCCTGAGTCGGGCCCATGTGATAGCTGCAACTGCAGCTCCTCCCAAGTGAGCTGATCCCGATATCTCACTGTCTCCCTGAACCAACCAAACGTATATGATTACAACACCAGACTTGTCTGTCCAAACAAAATTTTCAACTTTACAGGCAGTTTGTACATGACAGATTCAGAAAATTTCCTCGGATTGCAGAGGACAGAATGCCAGTTGCATTACATAAAAGTTGCAGGTTTTGAGGCTATTCCCTAAATCGAGCCAAGGATCTTCCGGAAAAGAGTATCACACACTTGCCGCACCAAGAAGCATGCTTTACTTCTGATCATGTCGACGAACATTGTTTCGGATTATAGATAAGGCACCTTGACATAATCTATGAAAGATAGGAAGCACTATCTCATGTTTTGAGATTGGAAACTGCAATCACCTATCTCAGAGTAAAGCACAATCTTTCTAGACCACTTCAGATCGTCGACAAATTGACATTCAAAGACTTGGAATAAACTTAAAGTGGATGGGACGTGACAAGTGGATTTCCATAAATTACTGTTCATCTCAATAGTAGTTGCTCTATTTGCACATACCAATCCTGGCATACTCAAATGGTCTATGCTGAACATTCCTTGCCCTGGAATCTTGAGATAATAAAAATTTGCATTAGCTACAAGTTCACAAAATAATTTTGCACATATTTCCAAAAATTCAGTTTACCTTCAATTGCAAACGCATGAAAGCACGGTGCACCAAATAAAATATTGAACCACCAAGAGCCCAGCCAGATAAAACTTTAACAAGAATTCTGGTCCGAATTTTCTTACAATCTAACCGTACAACCGATTGAAAGGTACATAATTAATTAGAAAAAAGTAGAACACCGGATATTATCCATCAAATAGAAAAATCAAACCAACAAAGTAAGCTGTCTACTTATGCCAAGGCACAAGACCACAAATTGTACGATTCTAACCAACATATTTCAGAAAAAGGTCCCCATCATAAACATAAACAAAAGAGAAAGAAATCTCTCTCTCACTCTCTCCCCCACCTGAAAACTGGCCATCCTTCCATGAGAAATGCATAAAAGTTACAGTCAGTTCTCCAAATTTAAATACACAGAAGCACTAAATGCTCAGGAAAACTAAAACATTTAAGGAAAAAACGCATATTATCTCAAAGGAAATAAGAAGATGAAAAGGTGTTAGGTCATACATTGTTCCCAAAAAGGTAAAGTCCACTCATGTTGTAGATTGTATGCTCCATGGTCATATGCCCGAAAGAAGTTATCAGTGTGTGCAGACAACCGCTCTTTAAGTTGTCAAAGGAAATCTGCACGGGAGAATCATAGACTCACTTGAATTGAGAAATGAAAATTTATAATTAGACCAGCACCGTTAGGTCTGGTTTTGTTGGAGACCTTTAGTTCTAGGACAGTATTTTACTGTAAAGTTTTTCATCATAAATCTACAATCAGCAATCTGCCGTAGCATAACAACAGCAACATTTGCAATTATCAGCCCCAGAACCATGTTGTCAACCGTTAGCCTTCTCATCCATGATTTCCTGCAGATGGGAAGACAAAATACCCTTGAAAAATTATGTTTTAGCCACATGAAGCTACAATCAAGTAAACTTCAATCATAACCTAGTGTTTCCACCAGATGGTCGAAACCACGAAAGCAAGGAAAGTCAAGGAATGCTAATTTGTACGAACTCTAGAAAGCAGCTTATGCATTAACCCTCACCTTCAGTTAAAGTAATCATGAGGGCTAATAGAAACACTTAGTGAAGCATTCTGCAAACGCGGCCAAGAACTTAAATGTCTCATTGATAAGTGGCAGCAGATTACATGATCACCCTACCCCTGCATGAATCAAACCCTGCAACCACTGAGAGCACTCTCGCAGCCTCCTCTTGAACTTCCATCTCCAGAGAATCAAGAAAGCTGACCAAGGGGTGAATGACCTCACCACCACAAATTTCTGATCATCATTTGCCACTTTGTGCAAACTAGCCAGAGCTTGCCTCTTCATTTCTGGGTCTTGCTCAATCTTCGTCCTTGTCAACAGATTCTTAACATAAAACCTCATGTCCTCCTTACAATCCCATAACCTGGGCTTTGAGACAACAATGGCATACCCACGAGGAAAAAAACTAATTTTGCACATCACAGAGAGATTCTTGACATGGCAATGGAGCTTTGTCAAGATCATGTCCAAATTGCTCTGCATATATAGCTTCCCACCATAGGAATGCACCATGCATTTCTCGGCAAGGCCATGGCACTCCCCTGACTGTGAACATCATATCTTGAACCATGCCTGGAAGCTTAGTGCTCTGATCAGAGATGGCCAATGCAGAAGATTTCTCCACGAACTCATTCCAAATGAGTTGCCATCTCTCACTGTGACGACTTTGATCGAGTGAGAGAAGGAGGCATACGAAGAAATCAACTCGATGGCTTGTTTGCGGTATGGGTTGGCTGATTCTTAGAAACTCTGTTCTTGGAGTGATTGTATTTAAATTTCTTCTGCCTTTTCTTCCCTCATTTCTGCATCTACTACTTGTCGGAGAAGAACAATTAGTGAAGTCAGTATCTGCATTTTGAAAGTAATCAAAGAGGATGAGACTTTATCCTTAATCTCTGGAAGAAGCTGAATTAGAGCTTGTGTGTTCATTCATGCTAGCACAAGAATTTTGAGTATTTGAACAGGGGTGTCATGTAAAAGTGACAGCTCATAAAACTGTAAGACAGTGACAAACACATTCAAATTGAATGCGAAATGGTTAATCTATATTCCAAACCTATACAAGGTTGCAAATTTCTTTTTCATACTTAGCAAATTGAACATTACCTTGGACAGATACAACTCTCTTCTCTGCATTGGCTTATTCTCGAACATAGATATGGCATTCCGATGTCGAAAAGCAGAACTAACAAAGATAAGAAAACGGATGTTTGGATCATAGCAATTTTCGGTGGCAAGACAGTGACAAACACAGTCATCTCTCTCCATTGGTTCGGTAATGAAAGCCCCCAGAAATCACAAACAAAGAGAAAATGCGGAGGATACATTACCAATTTCACCATTAAACAGATCCGAACAAGTACCGGATATGATCTGAACTGGAAAGTTGAACAAGCAGCGTTGAAACCCATTATCTAATCTCTCCTTTACAATGCTTTTTAACAAGAAAAAACAAATCCATATATACATCACACAAGCACATCCAAATCTTCAAGTGTAAGAAAGTCATCGGGATTATACCCATCGCCCTCAAGATCGGAGCCCATGAACTCCGCTCCCGAGCTTCCACCGCTGACTTTCACCGCCGGCGGCCAAGTCAGACTGTCAGAACTGGTGAGTTTGTCAGGTCCCGTGGGACGTCCGTGCGCTTATCGCTGGTGTTCATTGCAGCAGAAAAGCCAACTGGGTTGCAGACTGGTCAACAAAGGCCCGAAGAAACAAGTAGTCTCCCCTGAAACTGGCTCTAGTTTCCACCTCAAGGCCTCTGGGCTCTGATCTCGCCGATGCCCCCCCTTATATCACCGAATTAGGTATTTTCAACTTTTTATTTGTGTTAATTGAGTACTCTACCTTTCACGATTCGTGAAATTGGCGATTCGTCCGATCGATTCGTTTTTCGCTGTTAACACGCAATGCGGCACTGTTAATATTAGGAATGTGGAGAAGTCATTTTTGAAGTACAAAATTCAACTTGACATGTGGGAAAGATGGTTGCGACATGGATGTTCATGTTAGGAGGACTAAAAAGTCCCTTATTCTATGCTACTCTGCACGACGAGAAACGACATACGCACTCGGATTTATATCACGAGAGAGACATCCAAATCTTCAAGCGCAACAAAGACGTCGGGATTATATCCATAGCCCTCAAGATCAGAGCGCATGGGCTCCTCTCGTGGGCTTCCACCGCCAACAGCAGAGTTCTCTGGCAAAGTCAAGAAACCGTCGTGGTCGAAATCCTCAGAGAGATTAAGAAAGTAGTCGGGATCGAAATTTAACGTCTTTTGGTGTAATAGTTCAAGCAAAAAACTATGTTCTATCACAAACCCATCACCTCCAGTATCGAATCTCTCTACAAGCGACTGGGGCAAGTCGTCGTTAACCGATGGATTGTTCTCCGAGAGATTTTGCGTGGGCTCCTTTCCCGAACTTCCACTGGCGACGGCCGAGTTGACCGGTGCAGTCAACAAACTGTCGCGGACGTAGTCCTTGAAGTGAGCAAAAAGTAAAGGATGAGAAACTTCGAAACTCTGTAAAAGTGAATCGATGTCGTCATCGTTCAAACCTTCAGAATCACAATCATCTCCAACTCCAGAATTACCACTGCCACTGATATCCTTCAATTTCTCGCGCATTACATAACGGAGAACGGCCTCGTACTTCAAGCGCAAGGAGTCGATATCCTCCATCACACAAGACTTGAGCTGTTTCTCGACCCAGTCGGAGATTACGTCTTCGACCGAGGGGATGCCGAAACAGAAGGGAATCTCCGTGTCGGAGTAGAGACTGCCCGTGTTGGGGAAGACAATGACAGCTGCGCGAGCCTTGGTTTTCCTGCAGAGCTCAGTGGCCTTGTTGCAGAGGGTCTCGAGTCTGTTTATGAAGGACCAGAGCATCCGGACCCGGTCGGCGCTCTTGGCGATTTCCGTTCGCCGGCTCTGTTTCTTGACCGAGTCCGCCTTCTCTTTCAGACCCATTGGCGGCATCGCGCCACCGTAGCAAACTGACATAGTCGGAGATTATCTGTGCCGTCTCTTCGACGAGATCGCCGGAAGAGTAGAGCCTGCCCGTTCTGGAGAAGACAATGACTGCAGCGCGAGCGCCGGCGAGTTCGCAGAGCTTGGAGGCCTTGCTGAAGAGGGTCTTACGCCTCTTGCAGAACGTCACGCGCAGCGGAGCTGGCATGGCTCCGAAGTTTATTGGACAAAAGAGAGGGAGGGGGAGAGCGAGAGATGGAGTGATGTGGAAAGGATTGTGTTTCGAGTCTTTCGACTAATCCCGGTATTTATTGGCCGCGAACAACAGTAACATTGAGCGAAAATCGGTAACACGGCCCCTCGCTTGGATTTGGATTTCCATTACGTTTGGCCCTGGTCAACCTTTTGTTTCCACTTTTGTGAGGTCATATCGTTCCATCAATCATTCTCTTCTCCTTCCCTCCCTACTTCGCACGTTGTGTTTCCGAATTCGGGATTTATTTATTTATTGTATTTTCTAGGACTCAGGTAGTATAACCATCATTTTCTTTTTCTTTTTTTTATTTTTCTTTTCATCTATTCCACCGTAGTAATAAATTTCCGTTGTTTTAAATTTACTAGGTACTAAACATAAAGCCGAAGGAGATATTGAGACAAATTAATACATCACAAACATGTTGCGTTTCGATGGTAAAATATCATCCAATTTGGAGGAGTATTTGTTAAGCTACAAAATTAATCTAATTCAGTCAAGGTCGGTGTTGTTGGTATATGGAGTTGGAAGTCGAAAATTTCGGAACGATTAATATTTTGTCCATTCAACTTGACATTATGTAGATCGTCAAATTAGGCACTCGAATATTTTTATTTTTGTTAATTAATCCACTGCCTGTTATAATTTGTGAAATTGGTGATTTTCCCAATCAATTCCGTTTACCATTAATACCCGATGTGGCAACTAAAAGTACAAAAATCGCTTTAAACTATACAATTCAATTGAACATAAGATGAGAGAAAAAAAATCGAGAAGGAAAAATATAATGACAATGTTAGTAGGAGAGAGAACATAGCTATAGACTGTTGTATTCCATCAATATCCCAACACGAACTTGCCACCATCACGTCCGCCACCATCATTGAGTTTAGTGGATCCCAACGTGAGGTTAAACGAGGGAGATTTATCAACAAAAATTTTTTTGATTCAAAGTTCTTAAAAGAATGTTGGCCCGTTCGTTTTCATTAATATTAGAGTTAATACCACCAAAAATCCTACACTGGTACATGTATGATAATTTTATCACGACTTTTTTTTTACCACCAAAAACCCCAAACTGGTACACATGTGATAATTTTATTTAAAAAAAATTTTTTTACCACCAACGAAGGGGTCGCCGAAAGAGTGGAGCCTGCCCGTGCTGGAGAAGACAATGATTGCAACGCGAGCGCCGGTAAGTTCGCAGAGAGTGGAGGCCTTCCTAAAGAGCCCCTCACGCCTCTTCGAGAGCGTCACACGCCGCTTGGCTGGGTCGTCAATCTTGGTGATTTCCGTTCGCCGGCGCTGAGCTGTTAACGGTAGAGTATGCAAATGTCTTTCGCTCGGAAAGGCAAAGGCGCGCGGGCACGCATGCCCAAGCGAGTTTGCGGGGTTTGATGGTTTTCTTGGAGGGAGAGAGGTTGATGAACGAGTTCGCATGGTTCTTGAGTTTCTTGGAGAAAGAGAGAGGGGCAGAGCGAAGAGGTATGAAGTGAGAATACTATAGCGAGTGATTTGGAAAGACTGTGTTTTGATGAATCTGGGTTTGAATTTTGATGTTTGGAGATGCTATAAAGAACGAGGCAAGTGCCTGCCTTGTATTTATAGGCCATAATTGCAACGAACATCAACATGGACCACCGCTACCAAACACCCCTCACTTGGATTTGGCTCACTTGGAAAATATCAAACACCCCTCGAAAAAGGTTGACCCAAATTCGTAAATGGCTTGACTACGAATTTTTCAATTTTAAAATTAAAATAAGGATTCTCCAAGGAAAAAAAAAAGAGAAAAGGGAGAAAAATAAATCGATGGGTGCTGACAGGATCGAGAGTTCCTCCTAGTCCTGAACTGAAATTCCTTTTAGACCTGTTGACCGGCCACGTCCCCACCGTGGTGGCGACCAGATTCGTCTTCTCGGAAAAAAAAAAAAACCCATTCCGGAAGAGATTTGACTTCTTTTTATTTAGCGACATTGGATGTTGATGTTCGTTGCATTTATGATGGTGGAGATCTCGGTGTACGTAGTTGTAATTTTATTATTATTATTATTATTTTGGTGGGTACCGGTTGGAAATTTCGAACCCGACCACTTCCGACGTGGCATTTGACCAAATTCATAAGACCTGTCCAAGGGTTAAAATACTAAATGCTGGCTGAACAAAGAATTTTTGTAACCATTTCGGGATTTATTTATTTATTTGCATATTCTAGTACTCAGGAAGTATAACTATCATTTTCTTTTCTTTTCTTTTCTTTTCTTTTCTTTTCGTCTATTCCACCGTAGTCATAAATTTCCATTGCTTTAAATTCACTAAGTACTAAACATAAAGCTGAAGGAGATATTGAGACAAACAAATATATCACAAATATGTCGCATTTTGAGGGCAAGATATCATTCAATTTGGAGGAAAATTTGTTGAGCTGCAAAATTTAATCTAATTCAGTCAAGGTCAGTGTTGGTGGTACCTAGAGTTGGACGTCGAAAATTTCGGAACGATTAGTTTTTTATCCATTCAACTTGACTTATGTAGATCGTTAAATTAGACATTCGAATTTTTTTTATTTTTGTTAATTAATCCTCTGCCTGTTATAATTTGTGAAATTGGTGGTGATTTGTCCAATCAATTCTTTTTACCATTAACACCCAATGTGGCAACTAAAAGTACAAAAATCGCTCTAAACTATAAAATTCAATTTAACATAAGACGAGCGAAAAAAAAATCGAGAAGGAAAAATATAATGACATGTTAGTAGGAGAGCGAGCATAGCTATAGAATGTTGTATTCCATCAATATCCCAACATGACCTTGCCACCATCATTGAGTTTAGTGGATCCCATCGTGAGGTTAAACGAGGGAAATTTATCAACAAAAATTTTTTTGATTCAAAGTTCTTAAAAGAATGTCGCCCGTTCTTCTTCATTAATGTTATGATTTTTTTTAACTCTTTCAAAAAAGCGAATATGGAAAAACCTTTGGATAAGATAAATGCAAGATACTTATTGTAATTTCTTACGTGTTCAGTATTTTGTGTAAAATAATTAATAGTTGCAACATTTGATTAAAGGAAAAAAATTGAAAATAAATGACACTCTTATTTAAAGTACAATACCCGGTCAAAATTTTTAGTCAAATGTACAAGATATTCATGATACTATACGTTTTCTCTTCTCATGGTTCAATGCGCTACGCTAGGCATCATCTTGTAAAATTATATGCAGACAAAACCTATCTAGATTTCCAAATATCATGTAAAACTCAATTGACACTAGATAGTCGTAAACATATTGTATGGATGCCGATTTTGTCCTAAACTTTTCAATTTTGCCTAGTTAGTTCTAAATCTTTGTGCAAATTTTCGATATAACCCTTTTGGTCAATTTTTACGGAAATAACTGATGTTGTGGTGTGCCTTAGGCTACGTTTGTTTAGTGAAAAATGAATGATTTAGTAAAGATTTTTCTAAGAATGATTGTTTATATCGCTTACAAAAATGAAAAATGTTTAGATATAAATTGATGTCAATAATGAAAACATTTTTCAATGGTTAATTATTTCAATTGATAGAAATTATCATTTATTGAAAAATATTTATCAAATCATTCATTTTTCCATGAAACAAACAGAGCTTGAATTATATTTTATTATTATTTTGGTGGGTGACAAAACTAAAGCACAATCTGTTGAGATTCAGTGAACAGCTTCATTGGTGGTGCTTCGACAAACACTTGGACGCCGCTCTTGTGTGAGAGATGGAAACGGTGAAACAAGCATATTCTCTGATTAAAAAAAAAAAACTACGAGCATATTCTAAACAAGCGTAATGACAACTTGATTTTAGTGACACGTTCCACAACATATGTTAACTATAATTATAATCAGCAAAACTTTCATTAGATCTGCATCTATTTGATTATTTAAACTATAATTTCATCCTCTATGTTATGTGTTAAATATAATTGAATTTAAGGAAGATTGTATCGGATGCACATCTATTTTGCTTCTCGGTAATCTTTTACACCGGTATGTTGGTTATATGTAATATGTGATGTCCAACTTGTCACGTCCTCTACTCAGTTAAGTTAGACATCATGTTGAAGTAGGACAGCCGTATGACCTAATGCACAACCTATAATATTTAGCATTTACAGACAGTCAAGTTAAAGATTGGCTGAACAAAGAATTTCGCAACGCATTTCGAGTTTGCAGGCTTGCTAGAGATTGAGAGAGAGTGAGAGCAAAGTGATATGTGGTATGAAGTGAGAATAGTAAAATGTGATTTGGAAAGAAGATCATGTTTCGACGAATTTGGCTATGAATTTGATGTTTTGTGATGCTCAAAAGCTGAGGCAAAGTGCCTCTAGTTTATTAGGCAAGCGATGGGGGTGAGGTGGTGGGACCAGGGTCGTCTGACGAAGAGAGAAAAGCGAATGAGGCAGAGAATAGAGACCAAGTGTTTTTGGGAACCCAATTAAAATTATATGATATGTATTTATAAGACCGATTAATTACAGTGCCGGTACATGTGGAAACATAATTACAGAAAACCCCCCATAATAAGTATAAATCACATATTAATACCATTAAGCCAAATGCTGGCCAAACAAAGAATTTCGCAAACGGCATTTCGGAATAGTCACGGTCAATCCAAGAGAAATAGGTGATTGTTGATTCCTAGTTGTTCACACCGGAACGGATGCTTCCTTTGCTCCGAATTGTTTTGCTCTGAATGCGTGGTGAATACGGTCAAGCTTCCTTTGCTCCGAATTATTGATAATGACTAGTTATCAATAATAATAATAATAATAAATGGACTAATCTGTCAATTTTTCAACAAGTGATATGATCGAGTTTTCAAAGCTTCCTTTGCTCCGAATTGTTTCCTGCTCCAAACTAATGCACCTAGGGGACCAGCGGACCTATTATGCGACTAGACGAACGGACGGACTTGAAATCGACGATTTCGGATTGAGCTCAAATTTGATCGGCTGAAACAAAACGGCGTGCTGATCAATACACATAGCCGTTGACTGTGATTAACGATGGATTTTCGTGATTCGAAATCGTTTAGATGGGTTTTTCTATTATTTTAGTATTTTTGATGGGTTAATTTAGTAAAGGCCAGTTTCAAATTTTTGCGTTTTGATGTTTATTAATCCTAGTAGGGTTAGGTTTGGGAATATATAAACTTGTTTTAGGGTTTCGTTTGAGCAGATTTTGAGATATTTTGATTGTTAATCAATTGAGAGAACAGTTTGTTCATCGTTATCATTTCGATTCTTCTGTTTAGCCTTAATTTCTTTCGTGTTTCGGCATCATGAACTTTTTCATTGCGTGTATGAATGTCTGAGTGTTGGTGAATATGAGAAAGGGAAATTCAGGGTGTGTAGGTCTCCCCGTGCGTCGGGGACAGTGTGCCTTGACCGAGCGTCACATGCTTTCGTTTCTGGGCTTATCTCTCGTTTCGTTTCCTGTGTTGGAGTTTCCTCCGTAGATCACCATTTTGGTCCTTTCCTTTCTACGTGCAGATTGTTTCAGCTCTCTTTTCTCAGAGTCATTGTATCCTCGAAAGTGCTCTAATCATCATGGCTAATGAAATCTGTCTTTCTAACGGTTGGACATGTCTTGTAAAATCATATGTAGACAAAACCCACCTAAATTTCCAAATATCATGTAAAACTCAATTTACACTAAGTAGTTATATATCTAGGTTTTTTTTTTTGGTCAAAGTCATATATCTAGTTTATGCACTATGTTTCGTCCAACCATAACAAGTGACAATGGGGGAAAACTTCCTCCAATCATTCTTTTGATCATGGATTACGAGTTGTGGACATCAACCATATGCAAAATTTATCAAATATAAACGTATGTGATGTCCATGGTTATAACCCATCAATTAGAAGGATGGTTGGAAGAAACTTTGGCCATTCCCTTTAAGCAAAACATTCATCAAAGATTATTCCATATACATGATTCAAATTGTGCAAAGATTGCCTAACTGTGTATGTGCCCACAGTAATGCTCCCCGCATGGCAGTCACAGTGCACATGCAATATTGAATTCTCAACGGGGTGTGGTGGAGTCATTGTCAATCAATTGAACTTTTCCATTATGTGTATGGTGCGTGAGCGTTGGTGAATATGAGGGGGAATGTAGAGCATGTGGTGTAGGTCTCCATGTGCGCGCTTGCTTCGTTTCCTGCATTGGAAATCCCTCCACAAATCGCTTTTCTCATTGCTTTCCGCATGCAGATTGGTTCACCTCTTTGTTGTCAATGAAATCTCTCTGTCTTTCTAGCATATGCCCGCCAACATCCTTCGGTCCCCTCACCTAATAATTTGACACAGCCGAGGAGGGATGATAAATCAATTGATTCCCTTACCCTGTGTTCACGTTCGAGATCGTCGGAAAGCAACACGTGATAAGGCAATATGGAAACACATGGTAAGTGAATGATTTGATCATCTCCCTCGTTGTGTTCATTTTGGAAATTTCAACTTCGAAGCCATTTTTACGCATTTCGGGATTTTTTTTTTTTTTGTATTTTCTAGTATTCAGGTGGTTCTATCCTTTTCTTTTCGTTCATAAAACTGAAGTCATAAATTTCCCTTGTTTTAAATTCAATAGGTATTACAAACAATGCCAAAGGAGATATTGAGACGATCAAATATATCACAAATATGTCGCATTTCAAGAGTAAAAAATCATCCGATTTGGAGGAAAATTTGTTGAGCTAGAAAATTTATCTTAAATGGATACTAAACTTCTTAAAATATCACATGTCGTTGGTGGAAAGACAGAGAAAAATTTCCCACGTAGCGAGGTTAAATTATTTTATTGGCAACAGAAGAATGAGGTTTATCAAGGTACATCTTCCACTGCGACAAAGGAGGACGTCGAGTTCTTGATCATGAAATACGAGGCTGTTCGTGATTGTGTGCTCCAGAATTGACAGAATTTAGAGAATATTACGTCAGTCAAGGTTGGTGTTAGTCGTAATTTTGAAGTTGGACATTGAAAATTTTAGAACAAATCTGATATTTCATCCTTTCAACTTGACCTATGTAGATCGCAAAATTAGACGCTCAAACTTTTTATTTTTGTTAATTAAATACTCTACCTTCAAAATTTAAGGCACTCTTGCAGCCTCTTCTTGAACTTCCATCTCCAGAGAACAAAGAAAGCTGACCAAAGGGTGGATGACCTCACCAACTTCCATGACCACCACCACAAATTTCTCATCTTCATTCGCAACTTCGTGCAAACTGGCCAGGGCATGCCTTTTCATTTCTGGGTCTTCCTCAATCTTCGACCTTGTCCACAAATTCTCTAATTTCTTAGTCTTGGACTCACGTGCCGTTGCATTAGTTTAACTCTTTCTTATTCAATTCTAGCAAAAAAAAAAGCTCTTTCTCATTCAAGACTAATGCAATCTGATGACAAATTTTGCATTCTTTTAACTCTTTTCGTAATTCTGAAGATCTTCCTGAGGGAGAGAGAGACTTATTCAAAAATCGAAGCGCAAGCACCTTGGAAGAATTTACTCTTTCCGGATATGCTCACTTGCTTTGTCTCTAGGTGCTTGTTCCAGAAAGTCGAGCGCTCCGCAAGTCTCCAAAGCTTCTCTCTCGCTGTGTTCAACAGTGAGCTTATTTGAAAGTGCTTTTGTGATCAACTGATATATGTTTTGCAGCTCTTCTCTCCCGATTTAGAGTTAGATCTAGATTTGGGTGCTCTTCTATCCCGATATAGATATAGATATGAGATTTACAAAAGTTATTTGTGCTCTTTTCAACCTATTGGTGTTGTTGTCGTATCTATACGGTGATGATGCTAGGGATGCAGAACCTAGGCGCACATTGCCTTTTGGCAAAGCCATAGCTACTAAAGAGGGACATTTCGGCTTGTGCTTATAACTGATAATGATAATGGGAGTTTCAGTGATCAGCTGCCGATTGTGCTATGATGCTATAACAAATCCGTTCTTGTGAAATGAGCGAGTCTCTGCAAGCTATACCAAGTTGATTCATTTCTCATATTTGCACTGGATATTTACACTTTGCGATTGATTTTGTCTTGAAGTTATATGGAAATTTCCTACTGACCAACGCTCGGAGAGGGCGCGGGCGGCGCGCGGGCGGCGCGCGGGCGGCGCGCGGGCGGCGCGCGGGCGGCACGCGGGCGCCGCGCGGGTTTGTTGGGTTTCTTGGAGGGAAAGAGGGAGATGAATGGGCTGGCATGGCTCAGGCTTGGACAGATAGGGAGGGGGAGAGTGAAGAGATCCGTGTGGTACGAAGTGAGGACGGACTGACTTTGGAAAGATTGTGCTTTGATTAATCCATCGCTCTGGAGTTCGGGGCCCCCGTCTTATAGGACGGAGGCCCACACTTTTTGTTTCCGCTTTTTGTTCGCTTCGAAGGCCATCGTTCATTAATCATTTTTTCTCAAGGCATTATCATATCCACGTTGGTGCTATAATCGTTCATGACCAAATGAAGCGGGAAGATCCGTCCGAGAAGCTTTTACGCATTTCGGGAATTTTTTTTTCTCTCTCTGTATTTTCCAGTATTCAGGTGTTCCTAATTACTATCATCATATTTTGAGGAAAATATTTTTCAAAAGACTCTACAATCTGTTAACTTCACAAAGTGAGGTTTTGCTTAGCGAAAGATCCAGTTCACATTCACGACTGAGTTGCGCCATGAACCAAAGAGAAGATGAAGAACACTTTGCAGACATCTGAAATTGAGTGGATTAAAGAAAGCTTTTTTCTTTTCAGATAATTGTTTTCCTCAATCAACGCCAAAAACACTCCTAACCCAAAAATAAAAAAGAAGCCACACTAAAATGAACAGTAGTTGACAAGTGATGACCTTACGAGAGAATGAAAGGGTACAGAGGATATTCAGATATTAATGTCGACGAGCTCATGCACTTCAAGTGAATATGTACAAGTTTTGAAAGCTCACCGTCGACGAGGGCGCAACCCAATGGGAGGTGGTGCAGAGTCGGACTGCTTCCGCCACTAAAACCGTCCCCTCTGATCGCTAAATGTTTCTTGCTGTTCCTAGGGAGGAGGGAGGAGGGAGGAGGAAGGAGGAAGGAGGAAGAAGCGTCATGTTAAGGGGGACACAGATGCAGCATCGTTATTCATTTTCAAACAAATGTACCTGCGAGAGAGCCCTCTGACCTTGAGGAAATTACCTTGATATGCCACACGCAGAACGATGAGCTGTTTGCCAATATACGATGTTAAAGTTGCCTAAGTCACATAAATTTCTAGCAAAAAAGTCACATGAAGGAAATTTGGCCATTTCACTATCAGATTAGTGGGCTAAGGTTGCACGTCCCATGATTCGAATTCAAGTCCAAAGGAATGGTGGTGCATCTTTTCCTGAAGATGTCCCGATCGATTGTAAGCGGTTAGGTTAGTGATTAATTTGGTCATTTTACCAAATGTCACAACAATGGACAGATCTATAGCATGCATGTTCGATAATATGTAATATTTTAAACATTGATTGATGATTTCGCCACTATCATCCCTTTTACTTCTGATTTGAGCATCATAACTTTATATGTTTGATTGACCTCTAGGGTCCGTCGATGGACAACATGCACATGGATAACAATATGTCATTATTTGCCATGTGGTACGCCGGTTCTCATGGACGATGTCATTTTTTTTGGCAGATGAGCCGCTTGTCGTTTAAGCTAAAAAGAAAACCATTAAAGGGAGCGATCGAATTGGTCAAACGAACGTCGAAGACATTAATAATTCGAATATCTCAAGAGATATTATTCGGCAGTCCCTCCCCAACATCACACGCACATACACGCAAAAAAAACATTAGACAATGACGTCAATTACTATTGTTCTTGGTGTGCGTAGTTTTCGTGCCCGCTTTTCAATTTCATGACAATTAATTGCTGTAGGCCGAGGCATCTTTCTTGACACTGGATTGGAAAGTTAGGCTTACTTTCCCTCTCCCCTCTCTCTGAGGCGAGAGGGAAAGTAAGGGAAAGTAAGCCCTACGTAGAGAAGACAATATTTCTGACAATGGACCCGGACAAAACGTGTTCATCACTGAATGAACTGTGATTTTGCTGACATGGCATCACTATAGGTACCCAATATTTTCTCCACCCAACACAGGGGAGAGAGAGAGAATGACAGTGACAGCTTGGATGCCGCAGGTTTGACGTGCAAACCCCGGACAGAGATATGAGTGCGAGAAGGTCCCCTAACATGAATCGAGCAGAAACCGACAATTCTAACTTGGGTGAGGCATGTTTCTTCGGTCTAGTAATTAGGCACTACAAACTCAGGGAAATATCGAATTCTCAACGGGGAATAGTCACTGTGCGTCGTTGATAGTCTCGCCAGATTTTGTTTCTGATTTCATCTTTTTGACGCAATCACGCGGGCGCCGCGCGGGCGGCACGCGGGCGGCGCGCGGGCGGCACGCGGGCGCCGCGCGGGTTTGTTGGGTTTCTTGGAGGGAAAGAGGGAGATGAATGGGCTGGCATGGCTCAGGCTTGGACAGATAGGGAGGGGGAGAGTGAAGAGATCCGTGTGGTACGAAGTGAGGACGGACTGACTTTGGAAAGATTGTGCTTTGATTAATCCATCGCTCTGGAGTTCGGGGCCCCCGTCTTATAGGACGGGGATTATTTACTATTTCTAATGTGGCCATTTAATTTCTCACCATTAAGTGGCAGCAGACAAAGCAATCACCTAAAGTACTGTATCCCACTAGCCTTCCCTTTCTCTGTCTGTCACCTAGGCTAAGAAACAATAGAATTTAGGAGTTTGCAACGATCTTCCTTTTCTTTTTCTTGCACTATACCATTCACTCACTGATTTTTAAGCATGCCCCGAAACGGCCAGCGCGGGTCCCGGCCAAACCGAGCAGGAAAACAGAGTAAAACAGGGGGCTGCATGTCAGTGCCATCTCTCTCAGAGAACATTATTATGACTTGCGAAGAGAAAGGAGGTTAGACAGCCTGTCTGTTGGAACTTTGGGACAAAAGGATGAAGTTGACATCTTCCAACATAGGAAACGCAACCACAGCCCCGACTCTTTCATTGAGCTTTTTCCCACTGGCCATTGTTTGTATTCTATTTAACAACTAGTGAATTTATGACTACAGTGCTATTCAAGGAAAGAAAGGATACGATACATGAATGCGGGACAAACTGAAGACAAGGAGGGAAGGTGTCTCCCATGTGGACAACCGAATCTTAGATTTTTTAATTTGAATACAAGTTTAAAGGCGCTTTGGACAATTATAACAGATTTAGAAAATTTCCTCGGTCCAAAACAATTATACAAGTTTAAAGGCGCTTTGGACACAACAGATTTAGAAAATTTCCTCGGTCCAAAACAATTATACAAGTTTAAAGGCGCTTTGGACACAACAGATTTAGAAAATTTCTTCTAATGTGGCCATTTACTGTATCCCGCTAGCCTTCCCTTTTTCTGTCTGTCACCTAGGCTAAGAAACAATAGAATTTAGGAGTTTGCAACGATCTTCCTTTTCTTTTTCTTGCACTATACCATTCACTCACTGATTGTTAAGCATGCCCCGAAACGGCCAGCGCGGGTCCCGGCCAAACCGAACAGGAAAACAGAGTAAAACAGGGGGCTGCGTGTCAGTGCCATCTCTCTCAGAGAACATTATTATGACTTGCGAAGAGAAAGGAGGTTAGACAGCCTGTCTGTTGGAACTTTGGGACAAAAGGATGAAGTTGACATCTTCCAACATAGGAAACGCAACCACAGCCCCGACTCTTTCATTGAGCTTTTTCCCACTAGCCATTGTTTGTATTCTATTTAACAACTAGTGAATTTATGACTACAGTGCTATTCAAGGAAAGAAAGGATACGATACATGAATGCGGGACAAACTGAAGACAAGGAGGGAAGGTGTCTCCCATGTGGACAACCGAATCTTAGATTTTTTAATTTGAATACAAGTTTAAAGGCCGCAGGTTTGACGTGCAAACCCCGGACAGAGATATGAGTGCGAGAAGGTCCCCTAACATGAATCGAGCAGAAACCGACAATTCTAACTTGGGTGAGGCATGTTTCTTCGGTCTAGTAATTAGGCACTACAAACTCAGGGAAATATCGAATTCTCAACGGGGAATAGTCACTGTGCGTCGTTGATAGTCTCGCCAGATTTTGTTTCTGATTTCATCTTTTTGACGCAATCACGCGGGCGGCACGCGGGCGGCACGCGGACGGCACGCGGGCGCCGCGCGGGCGGCACGCGGGCGCCGCGCGGGTTTGTTGGGTTTCTTGGAGGGAAAGAGGGAGATGAATGGGCTGGCATGGCTCAGGCTTGGACAGATAGGGAGGGGGAGAGTGAAGAGATCCGTGTGGTACGAAGTGAGGACGGACTGACTTTGGAAAGATTGTGCTTTGATTAATCCATCGCTCTGGAGTTCGGGGCCCCCGTCTTATAGGACGGGGATTATTTACTATTTCTAATGTGGCCATTTAATTTCTCACCATTAAGTGGCAGCAGACAAAGCAATCACCTAAAGTACTGTATCCCACTAGCCTTCCCTTTCTCTGTCTGTCACCTAGGCTAAGAAACAATAGAATTTAGGAGTTTGCAACGATCTTCCTTTTCTTTTTCTTGCACTATACCATTCACTCACTGATTGTTAAGCATGCCCCGAAACGGCCAGCGCGGGTCCCGGCCAAACCGAGCAGGAAAACAGAGTAAAACAGGGGGCTTCGTGTCAGTGCCATCTCTCTCAGAGAACATTATTATGACTTGCGAAGAGAAAGGAGGTTAGACAGCCTGTCTGTTGGAACTTTGGGACAAAAGGATGAAGTTGACATCTTCCAACATAGGAAACGCAACCACAGCCCCGACTCTTTCATTGAGCTTTTTCCCACTGGCCATTGTTTGTATTCTATTTAACAACTAGTGAATTTATGACTACAGTGCTATTCAAGGAAAGAAAGGATACGATACATGAATGCGGGACAAACTGAAGACAAGGAGGGAAGGTGTCTCCCATGTGGACAACCGAATCTTAGATTTTTTAATTTGAATACAAGTTTAAAGGCCGCAGGTTTGACGTGCAAACCCCGGACAGAGATATGAGTGCGAGAAGGTCCCCTAACATGAATCGAGCAGAAACCGACAATTCTAACTTGGGTGAGGCATGTTTCTTCGGTCTAGTAATTAGGCACTACAAACTCAGGGAAATATCGAATTCTCAACGGGGAATAGTCACTGTGCGTCGTTGATAGTCTCGCCAGATTTTGTTTCTGATTTCATCTTTTTGACGCAATCACGCGGGCGGCACGCGGGCGGCACGCGGACGGCACGCGGGCGCCGCGCGGGCGGCTCGCGAGAGGGCGCGGGCGGCGCGCGGGCGGCGCGCGGGCGGCACGCGGGCGCCGCGCGGGTTTGTTGGGTTTCTTGGAGGGAAAGAGGGAGATGAATGGGCTGGCATGGCTCAGGCTTGGACAGATAGGGAGGGGGAGAGTGAAGAGATCCGTGTGGTACGAAGTGAGGACGGACTGACTTTGGAAAGATTGTGCTTTGATTAATCCATCGCTCTGGAGTTCGGGGCCCCCGTCTTATAGGACGGGGATTATTTACTATTTCTAATGTGGCCATTTAATTTCTCACCATTAAGTGGCAGCAGACAAAGCAATCACCTAAAGTACTGTATCCCACTAGCCTTCCCTTTCTCTGTCTGTCACCTAGGCTAAGAAACAATAGAATTTAGGAGTTTGCAACGATCTTCCTTTTCTTTTTCTTGCACTATACCATTCACTCACTGATTGTTAAGCATGCCCCGAAACGGCCAGCGCGGGTCCCGGCCAAACCGAGCAGGAAAACAGAGTAAAACAGGGGGCTGCGTGTCAGTGCCATCTCTCTCAGAGAACATTATTATGACTTGCGAAGAGAAAGGAGGTTAGACAGCCTGTCTGTTGGAACTTTGGGACAAAAGGATGAAGTTGACATCTTCCAACATAGGAAACGCAACCACAGCCCCGACTCTTTCATTGAGCTTTTTCCCACTGGCCATTGTTTGTATTCTATTTAACAACTAGTGAATTTATGACTACAGTGCTATTCAAGGAAAGAAAGGATACGATACATGAATGCGGGACAAACTGAAGACAAGGAGGGAAGGTGTCTCCCATGTGGACAACCGAATCTTAGATTTTTTAATTTGAATACAAGTTTAAAGGCGCTTTGGACAATTATAACAGATTTAGAAAATTTCCTCGGTCCAAAACAATTATACAAGTTTAAAGGCGCTTTGGACACAACAGATTTAGAAAATTTCCTCGGTCCAAAACAATTATACAAGTTTAAAGGCGCTTTGGACACAACAGATTTAGAAAATTTCTTCTAATGTGGCCATTTACTGTATCCCGCTAGCCTTCCCTTTCTCTGTCTGTCACCTAGGCTAAGAAACAATAGAATTTAGGAGTTTGCAACGATCTTCCTTTTCTTTTTCTTGCACTATACCATTCACTCACTGATTGTTAAGCATGCCCCAAAGCTACCATATGCTGCACGCAAGATCACAAAGAGGACAGCTAAAAGCAATTGGTTCATTGATATTTTCATTGCGAGGGTTGAGAAATCCACTTGGCCTATCCTTACGCCTAATGTCGAAACTGATCCCCCTCTGACAACTATATTTGGTTTGAGTCCTAACAGTACAACAGGCAAATCATAATCCAATTTGAACACGAGACTGAACTTGAATGGTAAATGGTAAATTTATATTCCGAACCCATTCAAGGCTGCAAATTTCCAGAACTTTTGTTCATTTGATCAAATGTTGCAACTATCATAGCTATTTAACACGAAACAGGACCCCTTAAGAAATTGCAATATAGCTTGTCATTGTTAACATCAAAATTTTCATCTAAAGGGCTTCCCATGCATTTCATGAGAAATCTAGGATTGAGGAGACTTGCTGCTCTCGACTTGATTCTCTCACTATGTTTATGTCCATCTCGTGTGGAATCAAGGGTCCCTATGATGTTCTAAGTTAAAGTAAGAGAACAAGGAAATTAAACCAAACTGAGTATTTAGGAGAAAATTATAAAAAAAAAATCCTAAACCTATAGTACGTATGTCGAGTTCAATCTTAAATTTTTCAATTTGGCCATTTTAGTCTTAAACCTTTTGGCAATTTGCCAATGTAGTTATTTTGGTCAATTTTGACCAGAAATTATTAACTTGGACACCGCCCGTCCTACGTGGCACGGACGATGCTAATTGAGACAATTTTTATAAATTTTTTTGAATTGGACAATAGGTATAGGATTTTTTTTGATAATTTTCTTGAGTATTTTGTGATGATCAAAATAGCAAGGCAAGGCATGGGATCTTTGCGCACCAAAATAATAATTAAGAAAAAGGAGTTATAAGAATGCAAGATTTGTCATGACAGTGCACGAGCCCAAGAAAAAAGAAAGAGTTAAAAGAATCACCATGATTAGAGTACAAAGGAGAGGCCGAGGTGTCATCTTCCAAACTAGGAGGATTTCTAACAGCAATCAAGAGATATGGATGTGCTTTGAGAGAAAAAGCAGGTGAGAGGATCTGTCTGTGTAGAAAGAAATAAGAATCCATCTTCCAAATTAGGAGACGCAACGAGAATCACCATGATTAGAGTACAAAGGAGAGGCCGAGGTGTCATCTTCCAAACTAGGAGGATTTCTAACAGCAATCAAGAGATATGGATGTGCTTTGAGAGAAAAAGCAGGTGAGAGGATCTGTCTGTGTAGAAAGAAATAAGAATCCATCTTCCAAATTAGGAGACGCAACGAGAGCCGTCTCTTTCATTGAGCGATTTAGTCTCCTATTGTCCTTTGCTTGTATTTTATTTTCCATCGTGCATGTTAGTAATTGATGTTGTAGCATGTTTCGATTAAGCCATATTGTTTCTTCATCGTATCGACTTGAATTACATGCTTAGTTTCTATGATGGCGGCAAGGTGGTGTTGGTATGAGTTGGAATATGATGGTCGATGTATCTAGAAAGCCAAAGGGCAAATTCCCAAGTGAGGCTTAATTATTTCATTGGCAACAAAAAAAAATTGAGGGTTATGAAGCTCTCCATCAATATATCTAGAAACAAACGACCAAGGTCCATCTTCCGTCGCGACGGAGGAGGACGTCGAGTCTGTGATCACGAAGTACGAGGGATGTGCAAGCGAGGAGGAGGCCATCCGCGATTGCATGTGCAAGCGACTCAAAGCTTTTAGGGCTTTCTCTCTCGGCACCGACTCCTACGTCGCTCAAAGCAGGAATCCTCCAATAATTTGTCCAAGATTCGGCTCCTACAGGTCACCTCTCTCCCTCTCTCTCTCTCTCTCTCTGCTTCTCGATTTTCCTTACTGATTGTTTTCCCTCTCATGGGTGTGCTGTTTTTGCATCCGAATTGTGAAAAAGTCTCAATCTTTCCTGTTCTCATCACCTGTTTTGTGGATTTCTATATTTGGGTTGCTTTAGTTTGACGGGTTTCTCTGTTGTGCTTGGAGAATTCTAGTGTGATGAGGTTTGGTCGCCCTTTAACGCGACAACGTTATGTCATCACCGACTTCATCAAATCAAAAACTGATCCGAACCAAATCGGACCAAACTAAACCAAATTGATTTTTTGGTTCAATTCCAATTCAATTCGAGCGAGCTTCGGTTTGATTCGGTTTTTCAAAAAAACGAAATTGAACCGAACCGTTTACACCTATAGTGAGATATTTACGCACTTGAGAAGTAAAAGGCAGCTTAAAAAAATAGAGTGTTAGAATAGAGATGAATTGAAGCTGATGGAGAAAATATGTATTCTATGGTTTACGACAACCAATGTGTTTATTGAGTAAGTCAAACCAATGACAAAGTGACATAAAGGCCATATAAACTAGGGTTATAGGCGTGAGACAATCTCTAGCTCTTGACCTAACATAATAACTTTAATCTCAACCGTTGGATCTCAATAAAAGTCACATTATTAATCATCGCATTATAAACCATCACATGTGTTGGGAAAAAATTGAAGAAGATGAAAAAAAAAATTAACTATTTAAAGCATGCAAATACTATTTTTAAAGATAATTCTGCTCCTGGGAATTAGATGGCGGTGATATTTAGAAATCAAGTCATTACGGGTGCAAATGGTAACCATTCTGCTCCAGAAATCAAATTCTTGCCAGAAATTGATTTCTGGAATTCTTACCAGAAATTGATTTCTAGAGGAGAAATCTGTTTGGTAAAACATAACTAATTCTGATCTAGAAATTGATTTCTGGAACAGAAATCTATTTTTATTTTTTTATTTTTTTGGGCACCTCAAAAAAAAAATTTCACTCAAAGTGGGTGCCCAAAGGTATTCCAAGCCATTTTGTGAAGTTTTGAAATTTTTGATTTTTTTATTTTTTTTGTACCTCAAAAAATTTAAATTTCACTCAAAGTAGGTGCCCAAAGGTATTCTAAGCCATTTTGTCAAGTTTTGAAATTTTTTATTTTTTTGGGCACCTCAAAAAAAATTAAGTTTCACTCAAAGTGGGTGCCCAAAGGTATTCTAAGCTATTTTGTGAAATTTTGAAATTTTTGATTTTTTTGGGCACCTCAAAAAAATTAAATTTTACTCAAAGTAGGTGTCCAAAAGTATTTTAAGCTATTTTGTGAAGTTTTGAAAATTTTGATTTTTTTGATTTTTTTGGGTACCTAAAAAAAAATTAAATTTCACTCAAAGTGGATGCCCAAAAGTATTTTAAATCATTTTGTGAAGTTTTGACATTTTTTATTTTTTTAATTTTTTTGGGCACTTAGAAAAAATTAAATTTCACTCAAAGTAGGTACCTAAAAGTATTCTAAGCCATTCTGTAAAATTTTGAAATTTTTGGTTTTTTTATATTTTTGGAAAAAATTCATCAAATTTCCTATTTTCTCGAAATCTGATATTTTTTATTTTCTGAAAATTTTTATGAATTTTTTTGGAATTTTTCAATTTTTATGCATTTTCTGAAAAAAAAAATAGTAAGAAAAAGAGAGAAAATAAGGAGAATGCATTCTGGAAGAGAGAAGCTACAAAAAGTAGCTTCTCTTTTTCTTGCCCAAAACTCATTCTGGAGTAAAAAATACATTCTGAAATCAAGAATGCATTCTAGAATCAAGTATTTTTAACAAACGCAATTTTACTCCAGAATGCAAAAATTGCTCTAGAATGCATTCCGGAAATTTTTTAACAAACACATTTCTGTTCCGGAATGCATTCTGGAGCAGAAATTCTACTCCAGAATGGATTCCATGCGCGCCCTACAAAACCGTTAAAAAAACAATAACTTTTAATTTTGGTATCAAAGCCTTTACAAAATAACGACTTTCAATTTTTCAAAATTGTTGAAATATTAAATAATCCCCCACATATCTCATAAGGTTTTAAAAAGAAAGGAATGATCTATGCTAGGTTAAACTCAATTGAATGCATGTATCGAAAGTGGTGCTTTTTGGGCTATAAGCTGACCTATAAGGACAAAAATATATTTGATAGAACTATTGGTGAAGTTTTTTTTTTTATAACCGAGGTGTCTGCGCGGTCAACGAAATAGGGTTCAAACCAACAATGATACCACGCCCCTCGCTTGGATTTGCATTTGATTTGTAGCGTGGCTGACGCACACAAACACAAAAAACACAACAAAGATTTGCGTTAAGAGAGAAGGTAAACCTTTTTGTGTTTTTTGTGTTTGTGTGCGTCAGCCCTCCGTCCCACACATCTATCCAGAAGCAAGTGTAGTTCAAGAATGATGTAGACCTGTTTGTGTTTTCTGCTTTTGTTTGCACTTTTGGAGCCATCTCGAGCAATCACTTCCTTCTCCGTCCCTTCCTACGTCGCACATTTTGTTTCCGCATTTGGTCAAGAATGATGTAGACCTGTCCAAGGCTGGTGATACTAAACGCTCGCTGAACAAACAATTTTCGTAACCATTTCGGGATTTATTTATTTTTTTGTATTTTCTAGTACTCAAATCATTTTCTTTTCTTTTTTTTTCTTTTCTTTTCGTCTATTCCACCGTAGTCATAAATTTCCGTTGTTTTAAATTCAGTACGTACTAAACATAAAGCTGAAGGGGATATTGTGACAAACTAATATATCACAAACATGTCGCATTTCGAAGGTAAAATATCATCCAATTTGGTGGAAAATCTGTCGAGCTACAAAATTAATCTAAATTGGTCAGGATCATGCTAGTGGTAATTCTGGAGTCGGATGTCGAAAATCTTGGAACAATTCTAATTTTGTGTCCTTTCTACCTGACTAGTGTAGATCGTCAAATTAGGCACCCGAACTTTTTATTTGTGTTGATTAAATACTCTGCCTATCATGATGTGTGAAATTGGTAATTTGTCCAATCAATTCCTTATACAATTGACACCCGATGTTGCAAGTAAAAGTAAAGAAATCGCTTTAAACTATAAAATTCAATTCAACATAAGATAAGAGAAACAAAAATGAGAAGGAAAAAATACAGTGACATGCTAGGAGGAAAAATAGTGTGGCTGTCGACGGATGTATTCCGTCGATATCCCAACATCACCTTGCCACCACGACGTCCGTCATCATCGTTGAGCTTGGTGGATCCCATCGTGAGTTTAAATGACAACAACGCATCACAAAAAAAAAATTTATCAAAATTTCTTGAAAGAATGTTGGTCCGTTTGTCTAAATTAATTTTATGAATTTTCATCTTACTCTCTTCTAAAAATTGAATATGGAAAAACCTTTGAATAAGATATATGACAAGCTAGTTATTGTAATATCTTAAATGGTCAATATTTCGAGTAAAATAATTATGACAGTTGCAACATTTGATTAAAGCGATAAAAGTTTTGAAAATAAAAGACACTACCAGGTTAATATTTTTTTCTCGAATTTGTAGAATATAACAATGGATAATTCTATATTTTTACCATCCTCATGGTTCAGTGTGCTACGCTGGGCATCACCTCGTAAATTTATATGTAGACAAAGCCCATATGGACTTCTAAGTATCATGTAAAGCGCAATCGACACTAAATAGCCATACATCTAGCTTATGAGCCATATTTTCCTCCAATCACATCTAATGGCAGTTGGAGAACACATCCTGCGATCACGTTTGGATTGGTGGATTAAAAGTTTGCGAAAATCGTCCACAAGAAAAAATAACCAAAAATTTAAGAATTAATATCACGAAAAACCCCAAACTTGAACACCTGTGACAAATTTACCCCAAACTAATATTTTGACAGCAAAAAATTTCAAACTGGTACACATGCTATAAATTTACCCCAAACTAATTTTTTGACCAACAAAAACCTTAAATTGATACATTTATGATAAACTTACCCTCCGTTAAATTGAATTAATATCACGAAAAATTACAAACCGATATACCTATGACAAACGAAGAGTAAAACCCCAAACTGGTACCATCGTCAACTATCATGTGTCATCCAACTCAAATTTAACGGAAAATCAACCAACGGTAAAATTATCACGGGCGTACTTATTTGGAGTTTTTGGTGGTCAAAAAATTAGTTTAGAGTAAAATTGTCACAGGTGTATCAGTTTGGAGTCTTTCGTGATATTAACCCAAAATTTAAGGAGTTATATCCATGTTATACCTCACCAATCAGACCGATTATTGGAGGAACTTTGAAAGGCATGGTCCAACAATTACTGTTATCAGCCATTTGCATTTACTTTTAGCGAAACATTACCATAGATTATTGCATATACTGATATACATGGTTCCCTCGCATTTAATATTTTTAGCATAATACGATTCAGCGTAGACATTAATATGATTCTGTGCAAACAAAAGGCACCATGGTAAAGTACAAGGAATCTGAACCTTGTGCTTCAAACCCAATAGGAGTTTGATGCATAGAGGAATGATATAATATCACAAGCCCAAGAGATTTAATCATCTGTAAGGACAGGAAATTTATGAAATCGGTAAATCTCAACCGTTGAATCATTGAACCCCGGGGTATAACCCGTACGGTCCAAATGACGAGATCCATCGGGCTCGTATACCCCCCCGGACGCAAATATAGCTTTTCTAGTAAACAGACCCGGGTAAATAACTTTTGCTTTGGGAAGAACTTACAAGAAATATGACAGTTGAGGAGAAGCTCACTACTAACTAATTCAAATAAATATTCTTTGCATATCCTGATACAACCTGTACTATTAACCAACTTGACAAATACTTTCCCATCTAAGTGCTCTGCTAACAGAGTGAATAACAATGACTATTAGGCCGATACTTCCCAGTGCAGAATCAACAAAAGATCTCTGCAAATATTTCGGGCCATGCATGCAGCAAACATATACCAGTGACGACTTAGAGCTATTGTGAACTTTTAATTGTGCAAAGATTGTCTAATTGTGTACGTCAGTAATGCTCCCACCATAGTAGTCATGGTGCACACGCCAAGCGCCTTTTCACACAAATTAAAGAGCTCATCATCCATTGTTATGTCATCTCTTTCGGCATTTGACAAATCTCCGGAGCTGTTTCTGCCAGCTGCTATATAAGTTTTCAGCAACACCTTGGAGGCAGTCACCTTGACACCCCCTTCATAAAAATGAAGAAGCGGAATGGGAAACAAAAATCAATTATTCGTGCTGAAATCAACATGAGAAGCCAAAGATTTAAAACCGCCCTTTCCTGAGTCGGGCCCATGTGACAGCTGCAACTGCAGCTCCTCCCAAGTGAGCCGATCCCGATATCTCACTGTCTCCCTGAACCAACCAAAAATATAGGATTACAATTCCAGATTTGTCGGTCCAAAACAATTATACAAGTATACAGGCACTTTGGACATGACAGATTTAGAAAATTTCCTCAGATGGCAGAGGACAGTTTCTGACGCTCGTGCACTAACACCAGACTTGTTGGTCCAAAACAATTATACAAGTTTAAAGGCGCTTTGGACACAACAGATTTAGAAAATTTCCTCGGATGGCAGAGGACAGTTTCTGACGCTCGTGCACTAACACAGCCTCTCTTTTTCTTTGACAAAAAAACCAGCACTTTGTTGATAACTTGATGACTTACAGAGCCATAATTTGTGATTTCTATTATTTAAAAGATGATTCACAAGTTGCAAGCTGTTCTAAATTCAGAATTAGTATGCTCATGCTGCTGTACTACTAGCAAGAGTGCTCATTCCCGACCATCTGCAAGGGCATCTCCCTAAAAACTATTCTAAGTTCTAATTTAGGAGAGTATATCGGTGATACCGTGTCATTGACGATGTGGTGTCACATTGACTCACATATCTTAATGCTCACAATTGTTAAGTAATGCAAAGAAATCAGCACACTTGATATCATTATTGCAGGAGATACTTCTTTATAATATTTGATGGAATCATGCTTTACACTAGTTATCTTATCATTATACATCAATCTTGGAGACACCACAACATATCAATTGTTTGTCTAGATCCAATCGAGGGATTAGCTGAGCAAAACGTAGATCATCATAGGAAGAGAGAAGTAATTCAGCCAAAAGACTAGCTGATCTTATAGAATGCAAAAGATAAAGAAAAGAGTCTGATGCATACCTTGATTATCCTCAACACATCTTTGCCTACCAGAAAAATTCCCTAACAAGTGAACAAGATTTGATTCAGAAAGATATTGAAACTAACCCCCAAATAAACAACATTCTTATCAAAATCGTGGAAGTTTTACCAGTAAGATGGCAGGAACCGGAATGATAAAGTCGAAGTAGAGTGTGGCTTTTGGAAAGAGAAATATATCAAGCAGCATGATAGCATTGACAGCTCCGCTAGCCCCCTAGAAGGATATATTGCAAGTTAGATAAAACTCTAGCATCCAACATGCCCGTTGAATTACAGAAAAGTTGCAGGTTTTGGGGCTATTCCATAAATTGAGCCCAGGATCTTCCGGAAAACAATATCACACACTTGCAGCACCAAGAAGCATGCTTTACTTCTGATCATAGCATTGTTTCGGATTATAGATAATGCACATCGACATGATGTATGAAATATAAGAAGCGCTATTTCATGTTTTGCGACTGGAAACTGCAATCACCTATCTCAGAGGAAAGCACGACTTTTCTAGACCACTTCACATTATCGACAAACTGACATTCAAAGACTTGGAATAAACTTAAAAGTGGACAGGACATGACTAGTGGATTTACATAAATTATTGTTTATGTCGATAGTAGTTGCTCTATTCCACATACCAATCCTGGCATTCTCGAAGGGTCTACGCTGAACATTCCCTGACCCTGCAAAGTTTGAGGTAATCAAAACATGCATTAACTACAAGTCCATAAAATAATTCTGCACGTTTTTCCATAATTCAGTTTACCTTTGACTGTAAACGCATGAAAGCATGGTGCACCAAATAGAATATTGAACCACCAAGAGCCCCAGCTAGATACAACTTTAACAAGAACTCAGGTCCGAAATTTCTCCCAATCTAACCATACAACAGAACAAAAGGTACATAATTAATTAGAAAAAAGTAGACACTACATATTATCCATCAAACAAAAAAATCAAACAACCAAAGTAAGTTATCTACTTATGCTGAGGCACAAGACCACAAATGGTACAATTTTAACTAACATATTTCAACAAAAGGTCCCCATCGTAAACATCAACAGAAGAGAAAGAAATCTCTCTCCGCTCCCTTCCCCTCCCGCCCCCCCACCCCTTTTTCCCCTCTCTCTCCAGAAAACTTGCCATCCTTCCATGAGAAAAGGATAAAAGTTATAGTCTTTCTATTGTTAAAGCTTCAGAATGAACATAAGCAGTTTTCCAAATTCAAATATACGCGAGCATTAAATAGTCAGATAAAACAAAACATTCAAGTAGAAAAGGCATCTTATCTCAAACGAAATAAGAAGATGAAAAGGTGTTAAGCCATACATTGTACCCGAAAAAATAAAGTCCAATCATGTTATACACTATATGCTCCATGGTCATATGGCTGAAAGCAGAAGTTATCAGCGTATGCAGACGACCGCTCTTAGTGTTGTCTAACGAAATCTGCACAAAAGAATCACACATTCACTTGGATTGAGAAATGAAAATTAATAATATAGATCAGCGTCGTCAGGTCTGGTCTCATTGGAGACCTTTATTTCTGGGACAGAGAACTCACAGTGAAGTTTTTCATCATAAAACTACGATCAGCAATCTGCCATAGCATAAAGACAGCAACATTTGCAATTATCAGGCCCAGAACCACATTGTCATTTGTTAGCCTTCTAAACCATGATTTCCTGCAGATGGGAAGACAAAAATACCCTGGAAAATTATGCTTTAGCTACATGAACCTACAATCAAGTGAACTTGAATCATAACAAAATGTTTCCACCAGATGGTCGAAACCATATATCCTAACCCAGGAAAGTCAATGAATGCTCATTTGTACAACCCTAGAAAGCAGCTTATGCAGTAGCCGTCACCTTCAGTTAGTTTGTTATGAGGGCTAATAGGAACACTTACAAAGCATTCTTCTAATGTGGCCATTTAATTTCTCACCATTAAGTGGCAGCAGACAAAGCAATCACCTAAAGTACCGTATCCCACTAGCCTTCCCTTTCTCTGTCTGTCACCTAGGCTAAGAAACAATAGAATTTAGGAGTTTGCAACGATCTTCCTTTTCTTTTTCTTGCACTATACCATTCACTCACTGATTGTTAAGCATGCCCCAAAGCTACCATATGCTGCACGCAAGATCACAAAGAGGACAGCTAAAAGCAATTGATTCATTGATATTTTCATTGCGAGGGTTGAGAAATCCACTTGGCCTATCCTTACGCCTAATGTCGAAACTGATCCCCCTCTGACAACTATATTTGGTTTGAGTCCTAACAGTGCAACAGGCAAATCATATTCCAATTTGAACACGAGACTGAACTTGAATGGTAAATGGTAAATTTATATTCCGAACCAATTCAAGGCTGCAAATTTCCTTTCCATACTTCACAAGTTGAATATTTCCTTGGACAGATATAACTCTCTTCTCTGCTTTGGTTTATTCTGGAACATAAAGATGGCATTCTAATGTCAAGAAGCAGAACTAAACAGAGATAAGGGAACCAATATTCAACCTTTTCGTTTATTTCCCCCTTACATAAGAATTAGTATACAGTGAATATAGTTAGTTTGAAAGTGAGTTTAGCTCATAACAATTTTCAGTAGCAAGACAGTGACAAACACTCTCTCTTCGTTGGTCCACTCTCGGAAGAAAAAGAAAATGGTCAGTTCAGCAATGGGAGCCCCTGAAATCCCAAGCAAAAAGAAAATGTAGAGTATCCATTACCAATTTACCATCAAACAAATGCCAACTTGAGTCAGATATGATCTGAACTGAAAAATTGAACAACCAGCGCAGAAACCCATTACCTAATCTCTGTGTTAATCATCATCATCTCGCCACTAGAGATACAAAACCTAACAAAGATCAAGAATCCCCCAAAACCAAGAATGACAAAACAGAGAACACTCGGGAACACTGACCAGCCGCGTCTACAGGAGTCGAAGCTGCCGCTGAATCCCGAACGCGAGTTGAAAGGCGAAGGCGCCCTGTAAAACCCAGCTCCGGAATTCACGAGCCTCTCGAGCCGCGACCTTAGAAGGGCACTCGAATGAGCCGACACTGGGGCGTTTCTCGCCTGGACCCGCCATGGTGCGTCGCCGGAGAAGAAGGAACGGCGCAAAGAGACGCCGAGCTCGGCGCGGCTCGGCCTGGCGACGGTGGAGGAGCCGCAGAGGCGGGAATGGCCAAGGAACGAAGACGTCGAGGCGGCGGCGGCGGTGCCGGAGAGCTTTCTTGAGAGGCTCGAAGCGAGACTGAGAGAGACGAGCCTCTGCATCGTTCCCCTTGGAATCAAAAGCGCGTCTCTTTTTGAATCAAGAACTCCAATTCAGAGGATGCAGAGCCATTTTGCTGCAAAAGTTTCGGTTTTTTTAAGGATCGAGATTTCGGGCACGACCGAATTTAAGGTTTGATTGATGAACTTTTTGATTCTTGAATGTGAGCATCGTGCAATGCCGGCTTGATGAAATCAATCGAGAATGCAAGAGTCAAAAGAAATAAAGATTTTGACCGTAGTGTAATGTTCTAACAAATTGAAATTGAAACGTCTTCCGGAAATTTCATCTTAATTTCTAAGAACATCGTTAGAAGAAAGATCACAAAGTAGGCCCGCGACGTGCGAGGATTCAAACGATGACCTTATCTAAAGGATAATGATATAAATGATCCCTAAATTTTGGATTAATATTTAATATAGTCTTTAAATTTTTTATATATTCAATGTGATCCATTGAAAATTTTCATATAATTTAAGAACCACATTGAACATGTACAAAAAATTCATGGACTATATTGAACAAAATAAAAGAGTTCGGACCATATTACACATTGAGATAAAGTTCGAGAATCACATTAAATAAATTAAAAGTTTACAGATCACATTGTTTAGGGATCATTTATGTCACTTTTCCCTTAACGAAGGATACTGAATCCCTGATGAATGTGTCGAGTTTCTACAAATAAAAGAATTTATATAAAAAAATATAATTTTCGTCACCGTGCCTTCGTTATTTTCTTTTATCAGGTTTTCGTATCTTCAACTTTTTTAATCAAGTACTCATACTTATAAATATTATATAATCAAATATTTCACTCAAAATATAATCAAATTGACTCGGCGTGCCCCCGAAGCGCGATGTGAATTAGATAGTGCCTACATGTGCACCCACCGTGAGTTTGTTTGTTGCCAATGAATGGATTAACTTTGTTTGATTTGTCCTTGACGCTTCATGGTTGGTGTCCAAGGTCACATGGTGGACCGAGCTAGATTTGATCGGATTTTATGTAAAAAGGATTTGATTGGACATTTTGTATAAATAAGAGGATTTAATTAAAAAAAAGTTAAAAATATAGGGACTTGATTAGCATAGTAATCAAAAGGCAAAATTTTTGGTCGAAAGAAAGAGGAAAAGAAAAAAGAAAAAAACACTGTAGTTTCTCAGTTGAGCTCTCTGCGCTTCTTGAGCGGCGGCGACGACGAAATTGAGGCGGCGGTTCGCGGGGAGAGGCTGACCGTGAGCTCGGTAACCCACGTACAGCTGAGCCCGGAAGCAGGCCATCATCGCGCCAGCGAGCTCAGGCGAGAAGAAAACGGAGCCTTCGTCCTCTTCGACCAGATGAGGCCGCGGCCGAAACCGCCGGCGTTCTGCGAAACGGGACGGCGTTATCTCTCCGGAAGCGTCGCCGGCGGCTCCTCGAGCCCGAACCCACGACTCCTTTCGCAGACCCAGTACAGGAAGCAGGTCTCCCTCGCGAATCTCTTCCAAAGGTACGGTTTTTCTCCGTCCCAGTCGCCTGAATTCCTCGCAAAGAATCGGTTCTTGCTGAATTCTAGCTTGGTCGACACCGAGAGATCACTGAGCATTCTGTCCTCGCTCAAGATACCCAACGAAATGGTGGTCTCTGTGATGAGTTGGTGTCCTGGGGTTTTGGAACATGAGTTCCTGAGGAGATGGGAGGTGGTTTTTCGGGAGTTTGGCTTTCTTGGTGTTTCCTCTGCTGGCATTATGAGCACCCTCCAGGTTTCTAGGAAATTCAACGTCGGTCCGGAAAGGTTCGGTAGTATTTTCAAAGCTTTGAAGGGTTTAGGAGTTCAGGATTGCACTTATTGCAGGATATTGGAGGAGTTTCCTGAAGTTATTGCAATGTGGGAGAGTGAAATTTCGAGGAAAGTCGAGTTCTTGGAGGGAATTGGCGTACCGAATGCTGCGATGGACCGTGTGTTTTGCGCTTTTCCTGGCATTTTGGGATTGAGTGTGGAGGATCGATTGAAGCCGCTGATTGTTGAGTTTAGGCATTTGGGTTTTGATAAAGGCGTGGCTCGGGAAGAGATTCTTAGAGAGCCTAGAGTTCTCGGCATGGAGCTTGGGGAACTCTCGCGTTGCTTGGAACTGCTGCGGACTTTGAAATGCCGAGAGCCGATTAAAGCAAAGATTTTGAGTGGAGGTGAATTCAGAGCTGGGTTCCAAGTGAAATTGAGACTCGACTGCTTGTGCAGGCATGGTTTGATTCGCAGAGATGCTTTTAAAGTGTTGTGGAAAGAGCCGAGATTGATTGTATATCAGACGGGGGAGATTGAGAGGAAGATTGATTTCTTGGTAAACAATATGAACTACGATGTCGAGTGTCTAGTTGAGGTACCTGAGTATTTAGGCGTGGATTTTAAAAAACAGATCCTTCCTCGATACAATGTGATTGAGTACTTAAGATCCGTCGGGGGACTAGGCGATCCAGTAGGCCTGAAAAATTTGATAAAGCCTAGCAGGCTAAAATTTTACAACTTTTATGTCAAGCCATATCCAGAGTGCGAAAAGATTTTCAGAAGATATGAAGGAGACGAAGCTAAGAAGCAGCATCCAGTGGGACTGTGGAAGCTCTTCAAACCACAAAAGTATCCCCAGTCCAAGGATGATGCAGAAAACATAAGGTCCTTTATGGAGTTGGGTGGCTAGGATGGGAAAGTTGTAGCATCTCATCCATTAATGTACTTCAAAATGAGGATCGTGAGTGGCTCACGTCTATGTGAACCATCTACGGGTATGTAAATCAACTTTACGCAGGACCCAGCGTATCTGGCATATTCTGAAGTCGGGATCAGTTCTTTAGAGCCTTGATTTAACCAGATTACGAATTGACACGTGGATGTTATATCTCTAGGTACCACATCAGCATGGTCATTTATAACCGGGGTTTGACACTCAATTGTTGCATCTCTAGGAAACGCGTCATCGGCAAGTATCAATTTGTTCTTGCTATACAGAGGAGATGTCGAACAAGAACCATTCTGCTCTTCTTCATTCTGGTCAAGTTGCTTACAGAGTGCTTTATTCAAAACTAAGTGAAACTGATAACATGAGTTAAAAGTCATTATGCAACACAATAGTAAAGATATATATGCAGGTGGATTGTGAAAAACATTTTGATTTTCTAGTTTTTATTCTGTGGCACTAATTTTATAGATGTGTTTAGCCCTAAACTCTTGTCCTTTTTTTTGTACTTTATTACTTTGTCAAATTTTGTCTCATGGACTTGATCTTTTTTTACTTTACCTTATCAATTCTTGTAAGATGGAGTTGCTTCTGTAGCAAAGCTTATTCTTGTAAAATCTGTTGGTGAGGCTGTCAATTCTGTGTTATGTACGAGGCCTTTCAGAAAATTTTTTAACATGCCCAGTCCCAAAACTGTTGCTTTAGTGGGAACTAATAAACTTGATACTTTAGTTTTAATTCATTTCTATCGAAGGTATTTGTGATAATTATATCTATCACGGCTTATATATCTGTATTATTGTAAACTGGAGTTGCTACTGTAGCAAAGCTTATTCTTGTAAAATCTGTTGGTGAGGCTGTCAATTCTGTTGTATGTACGAGGCCTTTCAGAAAAAATTTTAACGTGCCCAGTCCCAAAATTGTTGCTTTAGTGGGAACTAATAAACTTGATACTTTAGTTTTAATTCATTTCTAATGGAGGTATTTGTGATATTTATATCTATCATGGCTTATATATCTGTATCTTTACTTCTATGAAACAGTATTCAGTGGACAAACTTGCTTGTTGTTTCTAAGTTCACAATATCCTTGATGTTTTACTTGCAATTGTATAATATATCAAGTTATGATCCCATATCAAGAAATTAACCAACGAAGTATGTACAAATTATGCAAATGCGACGTATTTATTACTGTTCAGCAAGTGTATTATTGATGATAGGTAATAATAATACACAGCTCCTGAGATTCATGTAGGAGCAGCTTCGCATGTCGTCTCATCATTTCAAGGCTTCTTAGAGTGTTAAGTCCTTTCTCCTATCAGGATAGACTGATTGGATAATTTTTGCAAGTGACAATGTGAGCTTAATAACAGGGCAGGATTTTTCTTTATATTGCTTTTCGTCATTTGCAGCTTTATTTACTAACTTTTGATAGCCCTTATACCCCTATAACTGTGCTGTCAGCCTGATAAAATGTCAAAATATGCAACATACTCTGGAGACAGGAATCTTTAATCTACTACATTATTATATTCGACCATGTAGGCCTTTTCCTCAAGGATAGATAATTTGGTGAATTTTCTCTCTCTTTAGACCTGACAAATGCATTCCGGTTGTTTGGTCTGCTTAATCCCATTATGGTATATGTTGATGGGGTTTTAGTTGTTGTCATAACACAGAAGGTGAGATGCAAGGGAAGTTTCAAATGGTGGCTGTCAGGCATACTGGCCATGCCATTCAGGTTTACATGATTCCTCAATGTTAAATTGCTTTTTAGTCTAGATTTGTCTTTATGATATTAAAAATTTTAAAGCAGACAATATACAGGAGGATATACATGATGAATACGCTAGACTGATGGTTAATTTATTTCTCGCAACAGAATAGGCCCTCATGGAGTCTAAGGTAAATAACTATGCGGAGCTTTTAGCTTTTTGCATTCAGTTTTAGAGTTGAGGCATTGTTACTACGATCTCCTTACTCCAATTATATGGAGGCACTGCCTGAATGATGTAGAAAATAATGAATTAATGCATGAAAATTTGGAATTAATATGAAGCAGATGAATTTGTTTGATCTATTGAATACTCTGTGACAAAAAGAAAAAATAAACGAATGCTCAAATGGAGTCACCTGTAAATGCTGTTATAACTCATGGTGTCAAATTTACAAGCATGACTAGGAAATTTGATCTTACCTAGCTGTGATTAGAACTGGTAATTTTGGTTCAGTTTCAGGGTCAGGAAACCTGTAGAAGTACTCTGTTCAGTTTGGGTGTCGGGAGAAACCCGTACCGGATTGTTGACTGGGTAATGTTAAAAATCCCAAGTTTAGGTAAAACAATGGAGAAAAATATTCGGATTTCCCTGACTAGATCTATCTGAAATGTAGTTGAATCTGACTTGGTTATCGAACAAATGAGAGACTTAGTGAAGTGAATTGGTCAATCTCTAATGTCACTTCGGTGTAAGCAACCATTGACTGCAGCTTTTTGCCAACCTGGGACGACCATATTCTTATTTCCGGTGCATACAGTTATAAATTGCAACAGTTATCTGCTTAACACTATCCTGATATATGCTGCAGGTCCCAGGGATTCAGCCATGGAGATCTTGAATCGAGAGTGCCATCGATGGCTGAAGGCTGCGACGACCTTGTGGTACAAGAGTACTAGATATCGCTTTGCATCTTGAGTTTATTCCTATTCACTTCGTTCTTTGGCGGAAATGGGAACAGCAGCTCATATTGAGGTTAACTTGCATAGAGTTAGGAGTCCGTATTACTGGACTTATCAAATTCATCATTTCTGTCGTCGATGATGGTCTCGCATCCGGGAGTTTGTTTCTGAAGTTGCCCCTAATAATACAAACAAGGAGCTTTGCCAGTGTCCCAATGCCTGGTTCTAGTGATTGAGTAAATGAAGGCTGCAGTTTCTAGCTCATGGTCCGTACATAATCTTTCTTGGTAGCTAGTCGTGAAGTCGGATAATTGTGCCCGTGTGTTAGGGGATTTCGTTGATCTAGTCGCTTGCTATGACAGTGCGCTCCGCCTGTTCTAATAATATGCTCCACCGTGACGGGGTCTCTCTTTTTGTTACATTGCCTTGTGTGACATTCTATCCATCTAAATCTTCGTTTTTCCTAGGGAATCAAAGATGATCTTTACCAAGAGACGACACACGCGTTGTCCACTCTACACAGTGGATCTGTCGTAGGGTAGGTATCAACCATTTGAGCCACTGTCTGTATGTAATGCAGCATTTGGTTCAAATGGGAGTTCAAATTTGCCACCACAGCAAACAACAAATTCTGAAGCTGCCGATTAAGACAGATCTCAGCTTCAGACAAGCTCATGGGCTTACTACGGCGGATCCGACCCTCGATTTCCCTATCGATTCGTGAACTTCTCCGGGCTCGAATTTGTTCACAGACGGCCAAGCCGTCTCATTGCGGTTACGGACCACACAGTCGACATTGCTGTGTGCTCGCAGGAACGAGGTGTCGGCCTGCATTGGTTTTGTGTTGCAGACCCAGCCCAAGTAGGAATCGGGTCTAGTGTGCAGTCGGGCCGAGCCCATTGGAGATCCGATCCAGGCATCCACTTTAGGCGTGTGTGTTCCCAGTGACCACCACTGACCAGTTGACCTTGACCACCGTGTACAGTCTAGCCCACTGCAAAAAGGCCATTTCGTGACTGCTTTTTTGGCTGGTAATTGATAAGTTAGGAATAATTTTAGAGAATGAGTGAGCTCGCAGGCTTGAGGGAACACCATTTCTCGACTTATCAAAGAGGAGAAAGAACGACCATTTCTTGTTTGCAATTGCAAATTCTATTCCTGAATGAAGGCGAAAAATAAAAACAAAAGGAATTTTCGGCTGTATTTGGTCGGCCAGATATAACTCCACATTACATCATGTATGATGACATTTGGGGTAACGCAAAGTCTAAATATGTCTGAATATTATCCGAATATGATCCAAATAAAAAGGTCTCACCTTGATAGGATACAATTAGGATATGTTCGGATGTTGCCTTGAAGCTCTTCTCTCTCCCCTCTACCCACCCATAAGCGCCACCCACAGCCTCCGCTGCCACTATTTCATGCATGCAGGTACCATTGTCTCCGTGATTTTGACCTGCCCATTACAATTGTCGCCGCCAACGATCGAGGCGGTGAATGAAGACATTGGTGCCGCATGTCCTTGATGGGCTCTAGCTCCATCTCCATGAGAGCACGGTGGCAGTGGGCGGTCGCCCTGGTGCTAAGCTCGATGATGAGCCTGAGCTTCGTCTCATTGCCACCAACGAGGCTTGTCATGGTGACAAGCTTTAGAGGATGATATCAAGATCTTGGCCCAAATCTTGTTGGTGCAATTAGGATCGTGCCGAGATTTGGAGTTCACTAATATATTATGACATAATGGACTTTAATAGACAGATATAAAGTTCTTCCATGGCGAAGCTTGACTCAACATTGGCCACGGAGGAGCTCCTTTATAGCTGAGCTTAACTCGATGGTCGCGGAGCTCAATGGCCATGAGATCAGGAGGCCAATGGACACTCGAGCTCGGGGAGAGAGAGAGAGAGAGAGAGAGAGAGAGAGAGGTGGTGGGGGTGACAGGTACTTGGTATCAACGGCAGCTTAATAGGTGGCAGCAGAATGGTAACGGCGACGTTGACTGAGGGTTGATGACAAGGGCATAGAGATAAAGGGGGAAGAGAGAAAAATTCCGTGTTCGGGTAAAATAGTATTATGTTCATATCTATGTTATATACGGACATTTACTAAGAACATTGCAAATTATTTTATATCCTTATTCCGTCGATCCAATCTTAGTAGGTAAAAGTATCCAAATAATCAAACGCAGCCTGAAGCCTGAGGTTAATGAAGGATAAAACGCAGGATAGGACAAGGACAGCAGGCAATATTGGTCAACGTGCAAAAGAAGACCAATGGCAGAGACACACAGTACATAAATTCAGATTCGGGGAGTTTTGCAGCGGGTGCGCCAAGAACAGAATAAGACCGATCGACACTGTCCTTGGGGACGTACGATCAGTTCAACGGGCCAAAATGACGACACAAGAGAGACAAAGCCAAAGGAAAAGGTAAAAGAAGCCGAGAGAACTGCATCGAAGATTTGCTCGCCAGAGGGAAGATAGGGTTGGGAAGATATTCCTTCAAGAGGAAATGTATATATCAAGATGCTGCATATGTGGGGAAGAACAGGAAGCCGAAAAAAGACGATAGAACCCGAGAAGAGAGACAGAATTCTCCAGAGAAAAGCGATTATACAGTGACGAATTCGGGGAAGCGTCAGTAGGAAAGAAACAATAGCGGTAAATTCGCACCTTCAGTACCATAAGACTATAATGTATAAGGTTTCGGATTTGTTCGGGTGCCGCTACCCACTTGCAATGTCGTCGCCACTGTCCCACCGTGGTGTTTGTGGGGAGTCCGAAACCCGCGTGATTCATCTAAGTTTGAGCCCGTCTTTCGCATATTAAGCAAGAGTTATTGAAATCGAGGAAAGATTGAGGAATCGCACCCCGAGCTTCAACCAGCAAATAAAGATCTGGACCTTTTTGACTAATCGCCATTGTGGCGCCTCAAAGGCATTTGTTAGGTAGCTAGTTAAGAGCATCTTACAATTTTCAACACGCTTTCCTTTTTCATCTTTACGCCCTCCGTACTTATTAACATGGACCGAACTATTTGAAAGTGACCGTTTTCTCTTTAAGCTTGCAAAATGTGGAAACGATCCAGAAGAGAGAAATGGTGACCACCGAGCATGGTAGATCTAGCGGCAAGAGGGTCTCATTGCCGTGAGTAAAGAGGGGTCACTATGTTGTAAGTTCAAATCACGCGTGGGCGAACCTCTTACTAGCTCGTGCCCTGGGTCTTTGCTACTTTATAGGAAGAGACTTCTTGACTCCTGACGTTGAAAGGGCTGCGATGGTAGACTCGTACATATAAAGTGAACTAAGTAATTATAATTCAAATTGAACATTTTGTTGAGTATGGGACCCTCAATGCATGGAAGATATCGCACGGAAGAGCCCATCCCACCCTTTGACTTATAAAAAAGAAAAAAAGAAGAGGGGGTCGGCCATCTTAATTGACAATACTTGATACAAATTTGCATGACTATACATGGAACTGTTGTACTTCAGTCTGTAATTAGCGTATGATAACTTCTTTCGTCTTACACCATAATCGAAATTTCATTTAGCTTTCACACAAATCAAACCCATCATTTAGCTCGGTCGAGCAAGTATTTCTGATGGCATCGCACTTTAGAATGCATTGAGTTTATGTGATCCCGGTTCAAGTAAAAAAAAGAGCTCCACAACCAGACTTTTTCCTTAACTTTTATTTAATGCGAAATTATCTAAAATCATTCAATGGGTATAAAAATTTACCTTAAATTGACATCTGATTTTTTTCAATATTTTCAAAATGACTTTTTCATCTTCAAAAATTGTAAAAAAAACAAGTGAAATTTGCTCAAACAAAGCAAATCCAAACAGGATGTAACTACAGACCAAAAAAACAAAAACAGGATGTAACTTGGGTTGAGCTAACAAAAAGAAGTGGTTGAAAGTTTTTTACCCCCTGGACGTTGAATGACAAATTTACCCCTGGAGCTCCGTTTCTTTCATGTCGTTTTACATAAGAACCACCTTTGGGGAGAGAATTACGAATCTGCCACGCTAATGGGGATAGGAGTGGTAACTATATGGCTGGTTGGGAACTGGAGGATCTGCTGTTTCGTTCGTTTGTTATGGAGCCAAATCCTCGTCAGCCGCAAAAACAAGCCTATGATGTGTCCCACCTCCTCTTGGGACTTGGGAAAATACTAAATTCCAATTTCTCCTTTCTTAGGATTTAATATATATAGAAAGAAATCTTCTTTTTTTGGTCAAACATTTCTTTCTGAAAGGTCACGATAAATACTTGCTATAATGTTTTTCTAAATGGCAAAAGCCACCGAAAAACCTAAATTATCCCAATTGTGACACATTTACTTTAAATTTTTTTCTATGATAACAAAAAAGAAAATTGTATCTGTGTGACATATTTTTCTTCCGTCAAAATTCTGTCGATGAGAACCGTTTAGACACATGGACGCTAGAAAGCAAAATGTAATGAGATGATGCTTACGTATAAGTAAAATAATGACGAAATTGTTTTGGCAGAAAAATCATTTGATAAAAACTTGATAGAGGGTAAATGTGTCATATATGTATAAGTCTAGGGTTTTTAATATCACAAGAAAAAAATTAGGATAATGTGTCGCAAAAAGCATAGTTTGAAGTTTTTTTACGTCATAAAAAAGTTTCGATAGATGTATCACAATAGGTATAGTTCGAGTTTTTTTTTTTTTGTAACTTTTTCCCTTTTCAAAATGGTAGTTTAAAAGGATGGCTGTTTAAGCATTTTTTATGATGGCGAAAAAATCCAATTTTTCAAAATATTAATTGTAGCTATCGCAAGAAAGCTTATGCATTGAAGGTGTGGGTTTTTTTTTATATATGTACTTGATTGCTTAATGGAATTTCAAGAGGGCTATTCAATAAAATTTAAAGGAAATTAATGAAGATTAATTGTTCTATATAGGCAGTCTCACTTTCATGATATATAGTCAAGAGTCATTTTGGAAGATGAGATCGACTCGATTAATTCAACATAGAGACATCATGATCAATAATAATAATGTACGCAAAAGATATTGATATACTGTCTAATCATCGATCTAAATCTGAAAAAAAAAAAAGAGATGTGCTTTCAAAAGTCTCTTATTTGAATAATTAGTCGATTATTGTAGAATTCAAAATTGATATGATGACCTTGATATGGTGCCCTGAAGCTAAACACAACAATGTTGTCGTGCTAGTTAACAACCTCGAATTTGGAAGATCAAATGTTAATTGGGAGATAAGAGATACTTTATATCACCGAATTAAAATGTACTACTATTAGACGTCGAATCACTCACATGACAACCTTGTCATTTATGATCTCACAGAATTTTAGCAGTGCCCCAATCATGATCCGATGATATTAATCACGTGCCTCCGAAAATATGAAGCAGAGATGATCACTAGCTCGGCCACCTCGATGGATATGGTTCCAAGTAATTATTAATGATATTGGGCAAGCTGTTTTTGTTTCTTTTTTTTTTTATCTCATTCTAAATCTAGTTAAGATTGTATAGACTTTTTAAAGTATGTGTTCAAGCGGTGAGACAAAAACTCCAAATCCATGCATATTAAATTAAAGAGCAAAGAGTCACAAACACCAAATAAACTTGAGATATGAAGTGTGCGAAACCTAGCTTTATTAGCGTTCAACCCAAAAATTTAAGTTAATCGTTAAGAAAGAACATACATAGGAGGCCCATCGTAACTTCATATACAATTTGTGTGGAATAACACTTCAACTTCTTTGAAGTTGCATGCACTCTTCCTCGTAGATATTTTTTCGACTTGCACACGAGAGGGTATGCTAGAATCTTATCCTACATCATTTTAATATAAGATTACAAAAGACCATCAAGTTAGCCAACCCGTCTTCTGCGAGATTACGATTCTAGTCATGATCAAACCTCTAAAAAACTAGTGCAGGGTTGCTCGGTTGCGGTAAACCTCGTGCGATAATTTTCCTGACTGTCAGCATCCCGGTTGGATCGTGACAACAGACTTGCCCATTTCGAACCTTTGAGTCATAGGTCACACACAGTAGTCACAACTCGATTAAAAGATTCATGTAAAGAATGAATTCACTAAACGATATAGCGAACACTAAGGGTCTATTTTGTAACGTTTTAGTTTTTTTTTTAATTTTTCTATTCTTTTGTTGGCCAGAATAGAAAAAGAACAGAAATCCGTTTAATTTTTCTATTATTTGAAATAGAAAAGTGGCTAGAGAATAGATTTGAAACAAAAATAATAAATAAAAAAATCTATTTTCAATTATGGGAATAAAAAGAGAAACAAAATCAGCTCTTTTTCTCTCACAAGATATTCTCATGTTAAACCCGAAACCCTAAACCTTAACCCTAAAACCCTAAACTCAAAAATTCTAAACCTCAATACCCAAACCCTAAAATCCTAAACCCCAAAATTCGAAATCCTAAAAACCAAAACGTTAAACCTAAATCCCCAAAACCCTAACCTTAAACCCCAAAATCCAAACCCAAAATACTAAATCATAAACCCCAAACCCGAAAACCCTAAACTCTAAACCTTATACCCCAAATCCCAAAACTCGAAAACCTGAATCCCTAAAACCCTAAACTCTTACCCTAAACATAAACCCCAAACCCTAAAATCCTAAACTGCAATTTTCTCTATTTCCTTTGTCTATAAGGAGTAACATATTTTGATTACATTTATAGTCTAGTTTTATCCAAATATGAATTGTTAAGTCTCTACTAACATTTATATAATTAAATGAAAAAATTGAGAGTAGAAATTTTTAGGATCATACTAAACGCAGTTTTGTTCTTTTTTTATTTCGGGAATAGAAATTTTATGCAGTTACCAAACATGTTCTTCTGCTCAAAATCTTGTCAAAGGAATAGAAATAGAAAAAGAAAAAAATAATTTTTAAATAGAAATTATTCTTAGAAACAGAAATATTACGAAACATACCCTAAATGGCTATTCATATCTACAGATCCATTTAAACACTTAATATATATAATTTTTTTAAATTTTTTTTACTTTCTTTTTTTTTTCTTCTTCCTTATTTGTTTTTCCCTCTTCCGTCCGCTGTCCTCACTGGTACCAGGCGAGAGTTTCCCTCACCCGGGCAAGAGAGAGCTGCCCTCGCCTAGGCTAGCGAGGCTAACGAGGGTTGCCCTCACCCAACGCTGGCCTCGCCAGTTTGGGGGAGTGTTGCCCTCACTTGGACGGGTGAGGGCGACTCTCACTGGCGTCGGGTGAGGGTCGCCTCACTTGGGTTGGGCAGGCGAGGGCAGCCCTCACCTAAGTTCAGCGACCTCCGTCGGCGATGGAAAGAGGAAAAACAAAAGAAAACAAAGAAAAATATAAAAAAGGGAAAAAAATTCAAAAATAAAAAATAAAAGGATGAAAATACCCTTCAGCGAGTAAGGCTAAGCTTTTATTTGAAATAATGTCCATTTTAATTTTTTATTTGAGAAAATAAAGACACTTCAAGATCTTATTTAATACAATATTCACTTCCAGTTCTTATTTAAAAAAATAAAAATACTTTATATTTTTATGTAGAATTTTCTCTGTACATATATTATTTAAACTTAACTTAGTGGATATTATTTTGTACCTTTAGTATTATTCAAAAAGGAGAGAAGAAAAGGTACGTCCTAGGCCTGCAACGAGCTGCGCTCATCTAAGTAGGGCCGGCTGTCTTGTGTCGACAGACTTCGCACTCCACAGTAGTTATTACGGAACTGGCCTAAACAGAGAGAGAGAGAGAGAGGCGTCGGCGTGGAGTCAGTGGGGCCCAACACAGGAATGTGAATCTCCGCTGATTCTCTCCGATCGCTGGGGTGTCGTGTTGGCGGTCGTGTCCCGAGGCGCCCCCACCACCACTCCAGCAGTCTTTCATTGCAGAACCCTAAAGAACAGCAGAACCCTGGACCCAAAAAAAAAGCAAAAGTTTTGAATCATTGCAGCGCCTGACCCGCCGCTCTCCGCCGCGCCAAGGCGGCAGGACTGCGAGCGGCGGCGGCGGCGACGACGACGACGACGTACATTATGTTCTTCGTGGTGGTGCAGATCTTTTAGCTACTGTCGCAAGCCAAAAGCAAAAGGCCTGCAGATATTCTCTTTGCCTTATATCGGAAAATCTCACTGGCATGCGTTCTCCGAGCCGAGGTCAAATCCGCCATAATAAATAACGACAGGGGTGCGAATTGGGTCTCTGCGGAAAAGAGGAGGAAACGACAGGAGCGATCCTAGATTTTCTTCTTAATGCTCACCGTTCTTCCAAAACTCATGAACAATGACCCGTAACGTGACAATTTGTTTACCTAGTATTGAAGTTGCTCAAAAAGAAGATTGATTCTCTTCTTTTCCATCGGCGTCGCGGCTTCATATGTCACTGCCACCGTTCAAAGACCTATGATCCCAGCGTCACCACCCCCGACAGCAATCAGAAGAAATGATCTTCATCCATCCGCCCCTGCTCTCTCTAAATCTTGATTCCAGATTTGAATGTTGCCTCAATGGTGCACACCTCCATCGAGATTTGGAGGACCTCCGTCCAGAATCTCTTGCAATGAGATCTAACGAGGCCACGGGATTGGAGTATCGCTGACAAGATTTAGCATGGCGGCGGCTCTGTCCAGAGTTATGGCTGTAAAATATGGAGCGTTGGGATGATACTTAGGTAGTTGCTGTGATATTTCTTTAGGACAAAGGTGGCAAAGCGACAATAGCAACATTATGGTTGAACGGCAAGATCACGACGGCAAATGGTTGGTGATGGCGGTGCGACTATGCCTTTGATGGCGGTGGGGTGGCTCAACCATGATATGTTTTCAAATGCAGTTATGAAATATGAGTGTCTATATATGTTCTTAATCACATAACAAGATGCATTTTTAGTAGGATTAACGAAATTCTTTCAAAAGATGAAGTTATGGTGAGCGAATGGCTTAAAACTTTCCTCAAAGTTCAAACTACAAATTTATATTACACTAAGGCTCCATTCGTTTGGCGGAAAATATTTTTCAGGAAAATATTTTCCGGGTTTTCCGGAAAATGATTTCCGCTTCTCAAAAAGCGGAAATCATTTTCCGCCAAACTCCTCCTTCCCCCCTCCGGTCACCGGTCGCCGCCACCATCGACCGCCCATCGCCGGCTGCCCATCGCCGGTCGCCCGCCGACAGCCGCCGGCGACCGCCCCTCGCCGGTCGCCGCCGCCAGCGAAAAATATTTTTCGAAACTCTTTCATATTTGTTGCCAAACACCGGAAAATTATGTTCCGGGAAAGCATTTTTCAGGAAAATGACTTCCGGGAAAACATTTTTCAAAAACACAATATTTTCTGCCAAACGAACGGAGCCTAAATCAATATATTGAAAATTAAATTATAAGATTACTGAATCTCGAAAATAGAAAATAAAGAAAAGACAAAACGTTGACAAAATGCAACTATTTAAGAAGGTTTTTTTTTTGTGGTCGAAAACTATTTAAGAAGGTTGGGCATCGAATAATGGCCCCTTTTTATTATTTGTCTTTTCCCCAAGTTGGCAAGAGAGAAATAACCTTTTATTGTCTTTTTTTTTTATAACCCAGGAAATCCCCGCACGGCCGACAGCCGGGGAGTAAACCCTGAGGGTGACACGTGCTAGCCACCACACACGTGCCACCGGTTAAGTCACCCTGCGGTTCCCGGGATTCGAACACTCAACCTTTTGTGAGAGGAAGAGTGCGCGCTCCAGTAGCGCCACCCAGACGGGTCTTTCATTGTCCATATTCAAATTTTAGTATGTTTATGGCTAGTGAATAGAATAATTTCTTAAAAGGGTATTATGATTTCAACATTCACGCAATACATAATCAATTAAGCCTAGTCGGGTGTTCATACGATTTTTTTGGATACCAAGACTATTTAAACAAAGAAAGAGGGATGATGTCACTTATAAGCTTTTATGAGATTTTGTTTCCTCGTGCTGATAGACAAATGTGGTTGAATTCAAGAGCAACGATCAAATAATGAAATAAGTAGATGATAACATGATATGTTTCGAACACAATGGCCATAGGTTGCCCAATTATGATCTAACCTGGCCTCTAAATAGGCAGCAAATACGGTATCCACGCGTCATGTCGATCTCTTTATAGTTTGAAAAGTCGTATCGTTGTGCTTGTCAATTATTCAACTTTTGGCCTTGATAAATAGTTATTATTAGGAAAAACGATACAGATGGTCCTTAAATTTTGATCTAATGTGCAATGTCATTTCTGAATTTTTAATTTATTTAATATAGTCAATAAGCTTTAGTCCAATATACATTGTCATCTCCAAACTTTTTATTTATTCAAAGTGATTCTTGAACTCTTAAACATTTTCATATAATCTAGAGGCTCCTTTGAACATTTGCCCATAATTCAAGGACCACATGAAACAAATCAAAAGTTTAAGGACAACATTACCTATCGGACCAACGTTTATGAACAAAAATTACACATCGAAGTAAAGATCCGGGACAACATTGCACATCGAACTTTGGGCCACATTTGTGCCAATATCCCTTTTATTTAATAAGTGGCAACCCGAGTGGCCTGATTAGAGTCAAATCGGATTAGGGATGCTCTTCTTCATTTAACGGCTTGCCTTAAGATCAAATCAAGCAACCCCCAGCCAGTTTTCCAATGCACACCCAAGCAATTTCCTCAAGTATGGAACACATGGTTGACAACCAAATTCCCATAAGAACACACATCCTCTACACAAAGGCAACAACTTAAAGTATGTAACCAAAGTACATACAAAAGTATTGCCAAGCACATACAAGTTTTCCATTTGTGTGGTTACCCCTTCTAATAAGCGGCAACTCGAGTGGCTCGATTAGTCATTTGAACCGAATTAGGCGTGTACTTCCATATTTGAACAATTAAATTTCCATATGAACACACGACCTTCATAAAATGCAACAACTTTATGTATGTTGCCAAAGTACATACACATTCTCCGTTCATGCCATTAACCATTTTGCTAATAAGCAGCAACTAGAGTGGATCAATTAGTAGATCGAATCAGATTGGGGGTGTACTTCCATATTCAAACAACCAAAGTTCCATATGGACATACATCCTTCGTTGAAGGTAACGGCTTAAACAACCTCTTATATGGACACGCATCCTTCATACAAGGCAAAAATATCGAGTATGTTACCAAAGTACACACGCATTCTCCATTCGTGCCATTGCCCATTCTTCTAATAAGTGGCAACTAGAGTGGCCCAATTAGTCAATCGAATTAAATCGTGAGTATACTTCCATATTCAAACAACCAAAGTCCCATATGGACACACATCCTCCATTGAGGGTTTTTTATGAGACAAAAAAAGTTTGAAATATAATTGGGACAAAGGTTAAAATTGAGGATTTTTTAGGGAATTGGGCCTTGTGTTTTGAGGGGTCAAATCATATCCGCGCTTCCATTACCCGTGGTTAAAGATAGAAAGAACCAGGGTTAAAAAGTCCCTCACCAGCCAACCATTCCGACATAAAACCCCCCCTCTTCCTTTTCCTCTCATCACCGCCTCTTCGTTTTCCCTCTCCTCCTCCCTCTTCCTCTCCCTCCTCTTCCCACCATCTTTGCAGTCTCCTCGCTTCCCCCGAGGCCCACCATGGCCATGTCAACCGACGAGCTCTTCACCGTCTTAGCACCTGAGGCCGGCCCTTCGCACGCCGTCCTCAGCCTCCAGCTCTCCATCTGCGTCGTCCTCTTCGCTGCCATTTTCGCATTCTGGCTATCGCCCGGAGGCCTCGCGTGGGCTCTCTCGAAGGCCCGCCCCGCCGAGAGCAACGGCGCAGCAGCTGCCGTGTCCGTGCCGGGCCCATCCGGCATCCCCGTCCTCGGCCTCGTTTTCGCCTTCGCCGGGTCCCTCACTCACCGGGTCCTCGACAAGCTTTCGAGGAGCTTGGGGGCCAAAAGGCTGATGGCGTTCTCGGTGGGGTTCACCCGCTTCATCATCTCGAGCGAACCCGAGACCGCCAAAGAGATGTTGAACAGCTCGGCCTTCGCCGACCGCCCCGTGAAGGAGTCGGCGTACGAGCTCCTGTTCCACCGGGCGATGGGGTTCGCCCCGTACGGCGAGTACTGGCGCAACCTGAGGAGGATATCGGCGACCCACCTGTTCAGCCCCAGGAGGGTCGCCGCTTTCGGTAAGTTCCGAGCCCAGATAGGGCGTCAAATGGTGGAGGAGATCAAGGGCCTGATGGAGGAGCGCGGCGAGGTCGGGGTGAAGAACGTGTTGCACTTCGGTTCGCTCAACAATGTGATGATGAGCGTGTTCGGGAAGTCCTACGACTTCGGCGCTCGCAATGGCGGCCGTGGAAGCGACGGGGTTGAGCTCGAGTGCCTGGTGAGCGACGGGTACGACCTGCTCGGCGTGTTCAACTGGGGCGATCACTTCCCTCTCCTGCGCTCCCTGGATTTGCAGGGCGTGAGGAGGAGGTGCCGCGAGCTTTGCGAGAAAGTGAACGTCTTCGTTGGTGGGATCATCGAGGATCACAGGATGAAGAGGAGGCTGAAAGGCGAGAGGAACGAGGAGGACGAGAGCTCTGGAGATTTCGTCGACGTCTTGCTTGACTTAGAGAAGGAGAACCGTCTCAGCGACTCCGACATGATTGCTGTTCTTTGGGCAAGTCCTCTTCTGTCTGCTTTCCAAGTTTTGTTTATAATATACGTGGTCTGCTTTGCCCCATTTTTCTACGAGAAAAACCATATGTTTCAGAACAGTGTGAGTTTTTCATGGGCTCGAGTCATATCTGATTCGTGCTCGAGTAAACATGACATTGATAACTTTGTGGTTGGGATGTTTTGGTGTTAGATGCGTTTTCTAGGTTTATTTTAAACCTTTCATGCGAATGCTTGCTACTGGTGAGCCTCTTTTGTTGCTTTGGATTCATTGTGGATGGATGCTTCGAGTATATAGTGATCTTGCATGTTGCATTTTCTCTGCTTTTTGGGGACGTCCCCATATGTCGAGAATCTGAATATTTTTCCCATCACCTCCTTTTTATCTTATCTGCTGCGGCATGTTCCTTTTGCTCGTTTGTTATTTCCTGTTGGCGATCTCATACGGTGGTGCATTTGTAAGGACGGATTGGCGAGCTGGTTCTTTGTTTGATGAAAGCGTAAAGGTGAAATCTTTTTTCCCGGTCTTGTTTTGATCAGGAAATGATATTCAGAGGCACTGACACAGTGGTCATCCTCCTGGAGTGGATTCTCGCCAGAATGGTCCTCCACCCAGACATCCAAGCCAAAGCCCAGTCCGAGATCGATGCCGCCTTCGGCTCGGGCCGGTCCGTTGAGGACTCCGACCTCCCGAAACTCCCGTACCTCCGGGCCATCGTCAAGGAAACCCTTAGGATGCACCCGCCGGGCCCGCTCCTGTCCTGGGCCAGGCTCGCCATCCATGACACCCACGTCGGCGGACACTTCATCCCGGCCGGGACCACGGCTATGGTGAACATGTGGGCCATAACCCATGATGAGGCGGTGTGGGCCGACCCGGAAGAGTTCAAGCCGGAGAGGTTTATGGAGGAGGAGGTACCGATCATGGGCTCAGACCTGAGGCTTGCTCCGTTCGGTTCTGGGAGGAGGGTCTGCCCTGGCAAGGCCATGGGGCTGGCCACGGTGGAGCTCTGGCTTGCCCAGCTGCTGCAGAACTACAAATGGGTCGGTTCGGATCGCGTGGTGGACCTGTCCGAGTGCCTGAAGCTGTCGATGGAGATGAAACAGTCCTTGGTCTGTAAGGCCATTCCTAGGGTGCGGGTTGCTTGAGCCGTGTTGGTTGTGAGTGATGGATTGGCAGGTGGATCTCCTTCATGATTTTGTACACTCTCTATGAGGAGGTCAATAACAGATTAGCCTAGCTTAGTTTATGTTTGGCAAAATAGAACTCTCTTTTTCTTCTTCTTCTTCTTAGATATGTATGTGGTTTCTGCTGGTGAACTGTGCAAGAAATGTCCTGGTCGGTGTAAGGAAATGTGCTTGGTGTCTAGTTTTGGATGTGTTCTTGCCTTTCAGCCCTCGAACCTCTTGTACACAAATCTTCTATATATATATATATAGCGTTCGAGCCCCTTCAGGTTTGTGCATGTTGCTCCATTTTCGCATGTTTCTCGATCATGTCGAGGCCCATAAAGTTCGATCGAATGACTATTGCCATCCCGTAAGGTCTTGTCTTTTTCTAATGCTTAGCCAATGCGCGGAAGACACGTACTCGGTTCTTGTGAAAGACGATTTAGGGGCTATACGGTGGCTGATACCATTTGTTTTAGAAGCTTGGAATATGTATACATTCTGGAAGTATCCAATATGCGCATCACTCGTTCCTTCGGACGTGATAATCGGACTTGATAACATTGGAGAAATCTTTAATAAAAGGGTTAATACCATAAAAAAAAGGTACATTTATGATATATTCATTCCAAATAAATTATTTGATCATAAAAAATTTCAAACTGGTATATTTGTAATAAATTTACTTTTGTTAAATTAGATTAATACAACGAAAAACTACAAATTGGTAGACTTTTGACAAAAAGAGGGGTAAAACTCTAAATAAGTATACTCGTTAACTGCCACGTGTTATTCAATTCAATAATTTGATAATAAAATTTAATAGAAACTAACGGAGGGTCAATTTGTCATAAGTATATCGGTTTGGGGGTTTTGGTCGTCAAAAAATTAGTTTGAAATAAATTTATCATATATGTATCGGTTTGGGGGTTTTGGCGGTAAAAATATTAATTTTGAGAAAATTTGTTACATGTGTACCAGTTTGAAATTTTTCGTTATATTAACCCTTATTAAAACGAGGGTCTAAACATAGATTGACATGTAATTATCAAGAGATACGACTAATAAGGGTAAGCAATTAGATAGAGAAAGATTGGTTTATCGGGTTCAACTAAGAGTCATGTCAGCAAAACCTAAATTTAGAGTTTAGTCTTGCGCCGTTAAATACTCCAATGGTGAAAGCGTAATGAGTCAGAATATTTCCATAAACATAGCTAGAATTCACATAGCAAAAGATAGACTGAAAGCATAATCACTTAAGTTAATAGATTATGCATGTGTGCGCGCAAGCATGTATCAAGCACTAGGTTAAATTCGGTTGTTTAGAATTAGGGTTGGGGAATGTTTGGTCGTTCTCCTTACTCATTCATTCGATACCAACATATATAATAATTTGAGCTCTCCTTTCTCTTTCAATGCCACTCGCTATTCATATATTCTCCTTTTCACTTTGAGCATCCTTATCTCTTGCAAAGCCTTCTTTGAACGCCATTTAAAAGTGATGGGAACACAAGTCCTTGTTCCTAAACATTTTTTTTTTGATAACCCAGGGAACCCCCGCACGGCCGACAGCCGGGGAGTAAACCCTGGGGGCGACACGTGCTAGCCACCACACACGTACCACCGATTAAGTCACCTTGTGGCGCCCGGGATTCGAACACTCAACTTTTTGCGAGAGGAAGAGTGCGCGCTCCAGCAGCGCCACCTAGGCGGGTGGTAATATTCCTAAACATTGATATAGCTTAATTCCAAAAAAAAAACACCGACTTTACTTTGAGTAACAATTTTGGCCTAAATTTTCTTTTGTTATATAAAAAATCATAAACTTTCACTCAAGTTCCAAATTTGACCCGAACAATGTGAAAATTTTACATCACGAAGGCCAAATTTGGGACTTGAGTAAAAGTTGATGCTTTTTAATAAGACCCAAAAATGTTCGGGCCAGTGGGGCAATTGTAACTTTTAAGAGTGTCCCTTTTTTTCTAATTTTTGATTTTGTTGAGGGAATTTTCCTAGCTCCCACTTATTATATCGTCACTTGAATAGGGACTTTTGAATGATTGGGGAATAAGAACCTAGACACAGATCATTGATCATATGCCACGTTCATATCATATCACACACACCCCTTTTTCTCTTTCTTTTGGGCTTTGGCAGATGCAAATCCTTCTCAGAGAATAATTATCTGAGGGATGCTGTGCTGTGGAAAAAAGCTTTGCTCCTTTTTGGCCACCCTATAGAGAGGAATGTGGGATTTGAATATACGCTAATCCTTCCATTTTTTATCATCATATATAGCCCGATACGAAACTCTCAGGAATAAAAAAGACGATATTAGTGCATAACTTTCGTACGATACCCACCTTAGTGCTGAAACTTCTTTAATGACCATTTAAGTACTGCTACTTTAGAAAAACGCTCACTTAAGTGGGTCTGGTGAGTTAATTTGTCGGAAACTCTGACATGGCTCATTGGAGTCACTTAGATGGACGTCCCTAAAAAAAAGTTGTGGTATGAAAGTGATAGACCATAAAGTTTTTCGGCACTAAGTTTATCATATGCTAGAGTTTTGCTCTCAAATTTTTAAGTTAGAAATTTGACGAAACGGTGAGGCGAGTCAAAAGCAAATATTCTAACTCTGCCACTATTTTTCTTTGTTTTTGTTCAACTCAAAAGGAAAATCATGGAGCAAACGTTGCGATCCAAATAATTTCATTTAAAATCACAAAGATGCACTTGTTTTCCTATAAAAAAAGGAAAGGAGTAATATTTTCCTCGTCTCTCTTGTAATTTCGCATTTGTTTTTTCTCTGACCTTGCTTTGTTTTGAGAGTTGTTTTGTCAGAAATGTCTTCACGACGAAATATAATTCACCGAAAGTCATTCTTCGGCTTTTAATGAGAGGAGACTGAGTTCTAGATCTAATTCCGAACAGGAGCAATGCATGCATAAATAAGAAACTTGATTTTCACAGAAGATCTAGACAAATCCACCCACGTGCTGGTGGCGTCCAAACTTTACAAAGATTCTGAACAACTGTACCTAAGGAAACTGAAAGTGCGAAACTGGAAAGTAAAGATAATTATGAAAGCTGAAAGTGCGAACTTGGAAGTAAAGATAAAAGACAATATTTGTTTTGTTCATGTGTGTCGGGGGTTTTTTCTCTGTTGATAATCGGCCGCTATTTATAGTGCAGACTTGGTAACCGTTCTTGGTGTTTTATCCAGTCTCTACCGTTGATTTCATCTTCACCGTTCATGTAATGAAATTTGTTCATTAACTGTTATCGATCTTATCTTCTGTATGAAATGATAACCGCTTTTGAGCCCATTTAGTCTTTGAGAACAACAATCGTCATCGAGCCCATTGGTTTTCTAAGGCAACAACCGTCATCGAACTTTTCTCTGCTTAACACCTATCATGGTAACTGTTATCGAGTTTTCTCCGTTTAATACATGTCTTTTGGGATGATAACCGTTATCGAACCTCTCTTCTATTTGACATCTATCTCTTGGGATGATAACTGTGATCGAGTCTTTCCTCCGCTTGACATCTGTCTTTCGGGATGATAGCCGTCATCGAACCTTTCTTCCGTTTGATACCTGTCTTTTGGGATGATAACCGTCATCGAACTTTTCCTCCATTTGACACCTGTCTTTCGGGATGATAACCGTCATCAAACTTTTTCTCTATTTGACACCTGTCTTTCGAAAATGAGGACCTTTGTCGAGCCTTTCTGACTTAATATCCATCACCCTTTTTATCAATTTCATCGATAAGAAGCACTTTTAGCACTTGGACATCTATCTTTTGGAACAAAGGCTTTCATCGAATCTTCGATTGGAAAGTCTTGCAAAGACCTTCATAGCTTAATATTCATTTCTCCTCTTGTCGATATCTTCGATGAAATTACCTTTAGTATTTTTGATCCCCCTCTATCTAAATTTCAAATTCCCGCTTATGACTGTCCGTACCTACCAGCTGTCATTTTAGTATAGGTGATGTCATCTCTTGTCCTTTTATTCATATATTCTCACGATGAAATCTCTAATTAATTTCGGGTGTCAACAAGAGTAAATGACAAAGTTTGGAGCCTTATGGAAATGGAATGCTTCTCTTAGATCAACTGCGAGGATTAATGTTAGAGAACGCTTGGGAACCAATTTAATCCCAATTCCTCATTTTGTGAAAAATCGGTCTAAAAATGTCGATCGGTACATAATTTACGCACCACGTAACTTTAAATGTTTCGTGTCAAAACTTTAAGAATGATCACTTCAGTGCTAAAATCTTATGACCGAAAAGCAAAGTTGAATCACGATAGGGTCTGACGTGCTGCTTTCGGCCATGGAGGCAAACACTAGTGGTGGTGGTGGTGATGACGAGGTCGACCACGATGTACATTAGGTTCGTGCCTCGGCTCCTATCTCTCTCTCTAGTCCCACCTCCCTGATATTCTCTTTGCTTTATCTCGGAAAATCTCAGTGACATGCTTTCTCCAAGGCCCTGGTCAAACCTCCCATAATAAATAACGACAGTGATGCAAATTGGGTCTTTACAGAAAATCTGAAGAAATGACAGGAGCGATCCCAGATTTTCTTCTTAGTATTCACTGTTCTTCCAAAACTTTTCCAATGACTAGCGAGATTTAGCGTGGACCTCCGTCCATAATCTCTAGCAGCGAGATCAAATGAGGTCGCGGGATCGGGGTATTACTAGCGAGATTTAGCGGCAGCTATGTCCAGAGTTATGGCTGTAAAATTTGGCGCTTTGTGATGATACTTAAGTGGTAGCCACGATATTTGTCGAGGAAGAAGGTGGCAAAGCGACAATAGCGACTTGATGGTTGAACGGCGAGATCATGCCAGCAAATGGTTGGCGATGGTGGTGTGGCTATTAGAAGTGATTGGTTTCTGATCTGGTTTGGCCCACTTAGGAACCGGAAACCGGCTCAGAACAACTGGTTCCCAAGTTTTGGAACCGGGATTGGACCGACTGGTCGGGTCTGGTTCTTGAGCGGTCTACTGGAACCGGTTGATTTACAAATAATTCTCGGGGAATGTAGCCATCACTCGCCTCTTTGCTTCCAGTTCGCCACTCGCTCGCTTTGCTCAGTTCACTCGAGCGAAGACCAGTTGCTCACCCTCTTCGCTCAAACTAGTTGCTCACAACTCCTTGGAATCCAGTTGCCGGACTCTCTCTAAATTGCCTGTGCCGCCTCTCGCTGAGTGGGAGTGGCTCTGCTTTGAAGAAAGGCCATCACAGAGAAGGGACAATGTTGCCGCAGACGATGAAAAAGGCCGTCGCCGGCAATCCGAAGAAGATGGCTAACCTGATCGACCTATGAAGAAAGGCCATCACAGAGAATGGACAATCCTATCAAGAATGTGGTGAACTGTGACGAGAAGTCGAAAAGGATATTGTTAGGCAAGCCACAGGTTGAACTCGCTGAGCTTCCGGCCTTCATAAAAAATGCACTTTCCGAAAGAGTTCAAATGAATTCACGAGGAGAAAAGAGAGTAGGACACGTAAGAAGGGAGGGGAAAGAAATTTGCGTGAAAAATTTAAAAAAATCATTAGTCCGGTTCTTTTGGAATTGGAGACTGGACCGAAAATCACCGGTTTCAATTTTATGAAATCGGGAACCAGACCGAAGCCTCTGGGAACTGCCCAGAACTGACCGGTCCGAATGGTGCTTGATTCGATCGGTCCATATTGCTCACCCTAGCGGCTATGGCTTTGATGGTGACAGGGTGGCGCAACCATGATATGTTTTCAAATGCAGTTATGAAAGATGGGTGTCTATACGTCCCTGATCACATTACAAGATGTATATTTAGAAGGATTTAACGAAATTTGTTCAAAAGATGGAGTCATGGTGAGCGAATGGCTTAAAACTTTCTTCAAAGTTCAAACTACGAATTTATATTACACTAAATTAATATAGTGATGTTGACACCCAAAAATAACCTAAGTCAAAGAGGGATGACGCAATGTCGATGTCAGATCATCGGTAGAGCAGTTGGTCAATGCGAGTGCAAGTCGCTGAGTAAGCCCGTGCATCGTCATCGATAAGGGTCAGCGAATCAGGATGGCCGTTCGAGATTCGATGGCAAAGGGTCTCCTAGAGTAGAAAGAGGGGACTGGACAAGAGTCAAACCGCAAGATGTCTCAAAGACAAAACCGTTTATGAATAAAGACGTGTGGTGGAAGGTGATCAACATGAAGCCGGGAATCTTAGGAGCGGCTATAATTTATAATTCAAAAGAATTACCGCTCACAAGGCTATATAAGGCTGAGAGGGATAAGTTGAAAAGGATCCGCAATCAATCACACTTATCATTTTTTCTACAACTCACTCTATTGATTCTTTATTTGCAAGTCTTTATTCTTCATCATTCTTAGTATTCGTAGTATGTCCGTACCTATTGTTTCTTGTACGAGTCGCTATAGATTCCAATTCACTTCAAAAAACCAAAGATCAATCCTTTGGTGAAAGATCTTTCGTCGAGGACCATTTTCAGCGAAACAAGTGAACGCTAATTATTGGATTGCCAAATCTCGAAAATAGAAAATAAAAAAAGACAAAATGTTGACAAAATGCAACTATTTAAGAAGATTGGGAATAATGGCCTTTTTTTTGGGTGTCTTTTTCCCCTATTAGTAAGAGAGAAAGAAACTTCCGTTGTCCATTTCAAATTTTATTATGTTTAGGGCTAGCGAATAGAATATTGTCGCGACCCTTCTTTTTCCATAGTGGGAAAAACGAACGGGTTTAGGTGGTATTGCCCAAAAAGGCGGACCGATAGCCCATCGATCTAGACGCGAACTCTCCCCAAGTTCATACCCCGCGCAACGTTGGATTTCGTTTTGAATTCTCGATAACGCAAGTACTTCTAGGAGTCGCCACTAGCCTATTGGGGTCGGCTAGAAACCAATCAAGATGCGGGAGTGTCGCCTTGATTCCTACGCAACCAGAGGTTCTAGAGCCGGGGACTTGTTTACACTAACATTTGTATTAGCGCCCTTTCGGTACCTAACTTGAGAGTGCATTATTTAAGTGGTCACACGATCTTGATCACCAATTATAATCCTATGATATCAAAGCCGCTAAGTGTCCTTGCAAATGTTTTTGTGGGAATGTTTTCTTCAATGTCTAGATTAATACTAACCTAATTTAGGAAAGAAATTAACACTCAAATTATTAAAAAAAAGCAGAGCAGTAAGTAAGCATCCAAGAAATTGAAATGACTTGAAAGTAAACGCGGAAAGAGAAAACCCGATACAAGTTGGGCAAATAATATTACATGGCCTCGTTATCATGCCCCGGGACAGGACCCCCATGAGCAAAATGAGAATTTAAATATGCATGAAATTACTCTAGCTACACAAAACTATTCTAAGTAATTTTAGTCTATGCGAAATGGATTGTTTTTTTGTTGTAAAAATGGTAATAAAATACCAAAATAGCATTAAATTAGGCAAATGAATTTATAAAATTAGGAAAATCTCATAAATGTCATTTTTTGCATAATTTGATACTATCCAACATTTTTCTTTTTTTTTTTTTTTTAATTTTCAGATTTTTTTTTTCATTTTTTTGTTTTTTATTTAAAAAAATATAATTCCCTAAATTGGCCTATGCTCGGTTTACGTGAACATGAAACAACTCAGAATATGAATATTGTGAGAACTGGGCTCAAATCAACAGTTTCAAGATCGAAGCTTGGTTTGGGCATTTCGTCGAGCATTTGGTGTGCATTAAACTGCCCCAAATGGCTTCCTCGAGCCCTATTCGTGGCCTTCAATCTCACTCCGTGTGTAATATCAAGTGGAACCAAGGTATCAAGGTTATATTATCACATGCAAAGAACAAGATTAGCTGGAAATCACAACCTAAAACGCACAAGAACAAAGTTGGAATCGGCCTCCAATATGTGAGTTCGGGCTGCTTTTGCAAATCTAGGTTCAAACCCAGGTCAAGCAAACCCGTTGCATGCCCAGGTTTAAGCTCCGACACTCATCACGTGCACGATCTATGGGAAACATCACTTCATCCGAAAGAATATACGTAACATCTACTTTTAATGAAACAAACATCATGGAGAATGATCAAGTGAACACGTCGAAACAACCCCTCCAAGAAGCATACACGCATGGTTCATAATGACTAGCCATGAATCAATGTGGGTTAGCTTGACTTTTTACTCAAGTTGCAAGCGATCTCATGGTTCACACGGGGCTTCAAAGACCAAACCAAGTGGATCTCAGCATAATTTGTACACCCATATAACATTCATCAAGCTCATGAAGGTAGAAAACGCATGCAAAGAGGAGTAGCAAGTCAAACATATAGGGCTCATGAAGGGGCTCCAACACTTAGAAAAATTCCAGCCTCAAAAATCGGTTCTCAGGGTTGGGTTTCTCTTGATTTTTCATGACTAAAACATGTTCAAAATCGAACAAAAATACATGTAGGATACTCACCTTGCTTCCTAGCTTCTCCTTGAAGTATCCTTTGGCCGAGGGAACCAAAAACTTGTCTTCCAAGGGCGCGGGGAAATAGGCTTCTTCAAACTGGAAAATGAGATCTGCAAAGAAAGAACTGACAACGAAGGTTTTTGTTGGTTTCCAAAACCAAAATCAACGACCTATTTTTCTGACTAATTTGACACCAACCCCAACTAGATGTATTCTAGTTTAATTTCCAAGCCACGGGTATCCTCATATATTCCTCATGTCTCTCAAAAACTCCCACTTTCCCTCACCAGTAACCGTCTGACTTCAACACTTCAGAAAATTTCTGGATTTTTCTCTTGACCCGAGAATGGGCTGCTTTTCGAGGGGATTTTGGATGGCTTCCTGACATCTATTTGGGACGTGCGACCTATGGTTGGAAAGCTCTTTGAATGTAGTTCCACTCTCTAGTTGAAGGTTTTGGCTAACTTTGGCTCGAAGTTCACGAAAATCTCCCTTTTCTCTCCAAAAGCCAATCTGGAACTTTTTTGGGTTGATTTTCTGTTTGAGTTGCGTCTGAGGGGGAGTTTTTGGAACGACCGTCAACTCCCCTCCTCTTGTCTCATCCCTTTCTTTTTATCCCCCAAAAGAACGTGCTTCAGAGATCTTATCCACCAAATCCAACCAGATTTTTAGCCCGTGATTGCTTACTTACCAAGCTTGCAAACTGAGTCTCCTCACCAACTCTTTGACCCCAAAATCATTATACTCTGCAGCTGTTGAGTGAGCAGGTTTGACTGAGATTATCACGTGCCTTCAGTAGCTTATCCTTGGCAAATTTTTATCCATTTGCACTCCTAATGATGGTCTCACACCTCGGCCAGAGTTCGCGCTGATCGGCTGGCTGAGTAGGATATAATGGGGCCACAAAGTTGGCTACTCAGCAGCCTCGAATTGAGACCAAATCGTGGACCGATTTTTGGAAGCTGATTTAAGTGCTTTAATCCATTAATTTGGTCGGAATTTTTAATCAGTTTGAAATTTGAAGTATATTAGTTTAATATGATAATCAGAATTTGCAATTTTCCATGCCCAATTTTGCGGGAAAGTCCCTCAAAATTAGCCATTTTCTTGGCCGAGAATGCCCGATTTGAGCCAATTTAGTCCTTTTGGCTTGATCTGATCAATTTTACCTTGCCCGTTTTCAATTTCAAGCTTGATTAGGGGTAAAAATGATGATTTAAGGGCTTGGGGGCAAATTTTACAAATTTTGCAATTTGGTCCCCTAACTTTTGGAAATTGCATTTTGGCCCCAACTTGCTGGTTCATTTGCAATTTGATCCCTCAGGACTCGGCTAGCTACACTCGAATCCTTAGCCTTTGCTCTTCTGTTTTTTTTTAAGTAGAATAATTCCCAAAATATTTTTTGTGGAAAAACAAGTTCCAATTTTTCGAAAATGATTTTTAGGCAAAAAATTTAGGTGTCAACGGCTGCCCCTCTTTGAAGGGGAGCTTGCGGAGGTTCCTTTCAAAGACAGGAGACACCTAAAAATTTTTTGTGGAGGGCATGGGATGGCGCAATGGCTAAAGCATGAGGAATGATTGGATTTTTTTTTATCTCTTTTTTTTGGATTTTTGGATGTTTTGTTGATTTTTTTTATTTTTTGATATTTTTTAGGGACAAAATTAAAATGACGTTTAGGGACTAAAACCCTGTAAACATCGGAAATTCCACCTATGATTAAAACCCTATGAGCAGCTAAGATCCCGTCTACGGACTAAAATCCTATGAACGGCAATATGAACAACACCTTGAAGGAATGCCTAGGGACTAAAACCCCATGAACGTTTGAGATTCCGCTTAGGGGCTAAAATCCTATTGAACGGCAAAGGGAATAAAACTCAGAAAGAACGTCTAGGGACTAAAACCCTATAAATGTCGAAGATTCTGTTTAGGGACTAAACCCTATAAACGGCAATAGGAACAACACCTTGAAGGAACACCTAGGGACTAAAACCCTATGAACGTCTAAGATTCCGCCTAGGGGCTAAAACCCTATTGAACGGCAAAGGAAATAAAACCCAGAAGGAACGCCTAGGGACTATAACCCTATGAATGTCGAAGATTCTGTTTAGGGACTAAAACCCTATGAACAGCTATGATCCCGCTTAGGGACTAAAACTCTATGAACGGCAATAGGAACAATGCCTCAAAAGGGCGCCTAGGGACTATAACCCTATGAACATCGAAGATTTCGTCTAAGGGCTAAAACCCTATGAACGTCGAAGATTCCGTCTAGAGGCTAAAACCCTATGAATGGTAAAGATTTTGTTTAGGGACTAAAACCCTATGAACAGCTAAGGCTCCGCCTAGGGACTAAAATCCTATGAACGGCAATATGAACAATGCCTCGAAGGAGCGCCTAGAGACTAAAACCCTATGAACATCGAAGATTTCGCCTAGGGGCTAAAACCCTATGAACGGCAAAGGGAATAAAATTCAGAAGGAACACTATTTCCTATCAAAATGCGAGAAATTTCCACGATGAGCAGGTCAAGAGAGATATTACGAGCCATAGTAATGCTTTATGGAGAAAAAGTGCTTCAAGCAACTGTTGAAGCTCGATGCATGTCGATTTTACCAGGAGAATTTGCTGTATTGCAATGATTCCGAGCTGTTAAAGCTCACCACACTTGTCGATTCGCAAGCTACTGAAGTGGTCACTGCACAAAATGTGCCTTAACAAACTCCCTGACAGTGAAGAACATCATTACTGAGAGAGTGTTGATTATACGAACAATTCAAATTGATTTTGATTGTCTAGCAAACATTCGGCATTGTTCGATATCACAAAATTGCCATCAGGCCTGGAGAACGTCGTTAATCATCAAATTCCCTTAGAAGACAAATCTTTGTCCAAAAGGACCCCGGTCCATGAAGAGGGTTTGTTAAGTATGCCAAACAAGAGCTCTTTAGTCGGAAAGGACTTTTCACATATCCTTAAGAAGGCTATTTGATCCCATCCATTAATGTGGGAAATGGTCTGATCACTCAGTATACCTTACATGACCACTGTCAAAGGTTTTGAGAATCATTCGCAATAAGTACACGTTGACCAATCTAAGAGGTCTTTTAAAGGATCGTAATATAGGTTTGGTCACGGCTTCAACAATGGATGAGTATTATCGGCTAAGGAATACAATTATTGTGGACCAGCATCTCTGCCAGGTTTACAAGTCAAGAAACTTTAAGATGAAATAAGATAACCTCGCCCCCACTTCTTCAAGCGGTAGCTTCTTTGAGAGTCCAAACTTCTGCTCGAACCATCCCAATCAGAAGAGACTTTGGAAAGGGTTGTCAGATTGGTTCGGTGAAAGGCTCGAAAGGATCGAGTTTTTCAGAAAAGATTTAAGAGCTGATGATTATCGTGGCATCGTTACCATATCATCTCGTATTTTCAAAAGGCACGTGAGTCCTTAACTTGTCTCGAGAGTCCATCAGCAAATCATTTCAACGTAAGAGCTTCGCTCTTTTTCTAATGGCTTGCACCTTGACAATGATTTTTCTTTCATGCAAGCATCTTTTTTTTTTTGGGCGTTGGCCTTGCTTTTACCAGGCACACTACTTTTTCATGCCCCCTATCTTTCTTTTGCTCGTTCGAACCTTTTAAGCTCTTGGGATTTTCAGGGTTTTTTTTTTGGAGCTTTTAGGACTTTCGAGATGTTTTTCACATTGTCTCACGAGTATCCATTGTCTTGATAAATCACACGCTTTATCCCAATATAGGGAGATAATTACCACTTGTGTTTTAGAAATGAATATTCAGGCTCAACTTGGCTGAACAAAGGATGTGAGTATTTGGGTAGAGAAATAAATGCTCTTCTTCATTTTGAGATGTTTCGAGCTTCCACAAGGATTCATCTGAAGTTACCACAAAAAAATTGATACCAGTGAGAGCAAAGAAACCTTTCTCATTTTTTCACCAAATGATGTTAACCAAAATCTCCAATCTTGCCCCATCGTGGGGTGATTCTTGATAGGGGTATTTTGTAGAAATTCTTCACATGTGAATGCTCAAATGGGTTTAACTATGATTACCTGTAGTGTATAGGATGGATGAAAGAAATGCCTCTTTTCATTTTGATCCGTGTACTATTTGCGAATGAATCTCTCGTCCTAAAACACGATTTTTTTTTGGCACTCAACTTACAAAGTATTTATAGGACGTGTTTGGGAATGGTTCGCCTTTCTTCATTCTAAGTGCTCCTCGCTTGGCATGATTAACATATTTTCTCTTGTTTCGCTAAGATCACCTGAGTTGATTGATGTCCATAAGGAATTTTGATTCAAAATGGATGTTTCATCAAGCATCGAGACAACTTTGGACAATGATGATATTCGAAATTTTTGTGAAAAGTTTATTTTCATAGTTTTTACTTTTATGCTTGTCTTTCTCGAACCCGCCAAAAAACCCTTTTTTTTTTCAAAGCAAATTTTCCATTCGACCTTCTTTGGCATTAAGAAGAAGGGTACTTACCTATGGCCTAATGACTTGATAACCCTCTCCTTCGCATTTGGCTTGTTGGATGCTTGCCAAGACGGTTCAGTCGTTTGTGGATCAATTTACGGATTGTTTAGGACCTACAAAGTAAACATGTGTGCATGTATGCATGATATGCATGATGTAAATAACCTACAGTGATTCGGATTGAATTGAAAATGACTCTCAGGCCTCAGATTTCATTCAAGGAAAATACTTTTTCACTGAATCGGTGTTTACGGCCTTTGGCAACTCTTGGTCAACCATTTCTACAAGAATTAAAGCACCCCCAGGTAGAACCTTTCTAACGATATACGGACCATCATAATTTGAGGCGAACTTCCCACCTAATTCGGGCGCGATGTATAGCACTTTCTTTAGCACAAGATCTCCAACTTCAAAATATCGAGGTCAGACTTTGCGATTGAAGGATTTTGCAACTCACTTTTGGTAGCATTGACCATGGTATAAAGCCTCTAGTCTCTTCTCATCGATCATATTCAGCTGATCCCATCTTTGTTGAGTCCACTCTTACTCAGAGAGCTCAGCTTGTAAGAGAATCCTCAATGAAGGGATTTCGACTTTTACGGGCAAGATAGCCTCCATACCATAAACAAGCGAGAAAGGGGTTGCCCCTGTCGAAGTGCGAACCGAAGTTCGATATGCCATCAATGCATAAGGTAGCCGTTCATGCCAGTCCCAATAATCGTTGGCAGTCTTCGACAGGATCTTCTTTATGTTCTTATTGGCTGCCTCCACGACTCTATTCATTTGTGGGCGATAAGGTGAGGAATTCAGGTGACGAATGTGAAACTCGTCGAGTAAGCCATCCACCACCTTTTTGTTCAGATTTGAGCCATTGTCAGTGATAATCGCCTCCGGGACTCCATATCGAGCGATGATGTCACGGCAAATAGATTTGGCCACATTCTTGGCGGTGACATTGGCATATGAGTTTGCCTCGATCCACTTGGTGAAGTAATCAATGGCTACCAAGATGAAGCGATGTCCATTGGAAGCCTTAGGATTAATTGGCCCAATCATATCGATCCCCCACATTGAGAAGGGCCATGGCTCGGACATTTGACGCAATTCATTTGGCGGTACGTTGATTTTATCTGCATAGATTTGGCACTGATGGCAATAACAAACATGCCGAATACAATCAGCCTCCATAGCCATCCAGAAGTAACCTAGTCTCATGATTTTTCTAGCTAAAAGATGACCGTTCATGTGCGGACTGCATTCTCCTTCATGAATTTTCCTCATCAACTGATTAGCTTCTTTGGTATTGATGCATTTCAACAAAATTGAGTCAAAGGATCTTTTGTAAAGAGCATTGCCACTGATGAAGAATTTCGACGCTAGCTTCCTTACGTATTTCTGATCTGTCAGTTCGCTTCTAGGAGGATATTTGCCCCTTTGAAGATAGTTCATGATGTCGTGATACCACGGCTTCTCCTCGGGTTCATCTGTGATCGCTGAACAGTAAGCCGGACGGGTCAGTATTTCGATTTTCAGTGGCTCGATGTCTAGCCCTTCCATGACTTGTAACATTGATGATAAAGTGGCTAGGGCGTCGGCGAACTGATTCTGCGAACGGGGTAAATACTGAAAGGAAATCTCCTCAAACTCCTTTATCAACTCCTCAAGGAATTCGTGGTAAGGGATCAACTTAGGGTCACGAGTTCGCCATTGACTCTCTGTCTGGAGAATGATGAGGGCGGAATCGCCATAGACTTATAGTTTCCTAACTTTCGTGTCGACGGCCAACTGCAATCCAAGTATGCAAGCCTCGTATTCTGAGATATTGTTGGTACAAGGGAATACCAACTTGGCGGCCATAGGGTGGTGTTGACCTGTCGAGGAGATAAGAACTGCCCCGGTCCCAGAACCGGCCAGGTTAACGGCACCGTCGAAGTATATAGTCCACTTATCGTCTACTATCTCTAAAATGCGCTCTTCTATAGGATCCGACTGATCATGGTCTTCCGACCTTTCAAAGTTTTCTGCCAACATGTCAGCTATGGCTCTTCCCTTGACGGATTTCTGCACCATGCTATGGACGTCAAATTCGGATACCAGAACCTGCCATTTTGCTAACTTTCTGACCAACGCAGATTTTTCCAGCAGGTATTTGATGGGATCATTCTCAGTTACAAGCAGAATCCGATGATGGAGTGTGTATTGGCGTAAGCAGTGTAACACCCACACCAAAGCCACACACGTTTTCTCAACTCCAGGATAATTTATTTTGGACGAAGTAAACTTCTTACTGAGATAGTATATCGCACATTCTTTGTCATCGCTTGGTCTTTTCTGAGCTAGCAAAGCTCCTAATGACTCATCATGGATAGTCAGGTAGAGTATTAATGACACTCTAGGGACAGGTGGCACCAGGACTGGCGGATGAGAAAGATATTGTTTTATTTTCTCAAATGCCTTTTGACAATCAGTATCCCACTTAACTTTGGCGTTCTTCTTCAGGAGCTTGAAAAAAGGTTTAGCCGTCTCAGACAATTGAGAAATAAATCTGGCTACATAGTTTAGTCTCCCTAGCAAACTCCGAACCTCTTTGATAGTTGAAGGAGGCTTCAAATCACAAATGGCCTTAACCTTCAATGGATCAATTTCAATGCCTCGACTACTGACCGTGAACCCCAATAACTTCCCAGACTTTGCCCCAAACACACATTTGGCGGGGTTAAGTCTTAGCTTGAATCTTCGAAGTCGGTCAAACAACTTTCGCAACACCTCGATGTGGTCCTCTCCATGTTTGGATTTGGCAATCATATCATCTACGTAGACCTCCACCTCCTTATGCATCATATCGTGGAACAGGGTGACCATTGCTCTTTGATACGTTGCCCCGGTGTTCTTCAAGCCGAAAGGCATCACCTTGTAATAAAAGGTCCCCCAAGGGGTAATGAAGAAGGTTTTACTTTTATCTTCTTCTTTCACCCGAATTTGATTGTAACCCGAAAACCCATCCATAAAAGAGAATAACTCAAATCCCGCGATGCTGTCCACAAATACGTCGATGTGAGGCAGCGAGAAGTCATCTTTTGGACTTGCTCGATTGAGATCGCGGTAGTCAATACAAACCCTGACTCGACCATCCTTCTTCATTATAGGGACTACATTGGCGATCCAATCAGAGTAGTGCGACACTTGTATGAAGCCTACTTCCAACAACTTCATGACTTCTTCTTCGATTTTCTTGGATAATTCGGGCTTTATTCTTCTGAGCCTTTGTTTCTTAGGCGGGATACTCAGATCAGTGGGGAGAGCGTGCTCTACAATTTTCCTATCTAACCCCGGCATATCCGCATATGACCATGCAAACACATCTTGGTATTCTTTTAAAAGGTCGACCATCCTTCTAGTCTTGATTTTAGAAAGGCCAGCTCCAATCTTGATTTCTCTAACATTCTCCGAATCACCCAGATTTATTGTGATTGTAGGCTCCGCGGTCAATGGCTTAGACTCTTCGTGCCGGATCCAATCTTGTTCGATACTTTTCTGATCACAGTCATCCTTGTCATCATCGGTCCCAAAGGAATTTTCGTCAAGCAAATCCGACTCACATATGCACCTATCATGATCATGTGAAATGTTATGCCTGAGATGCCACAAAGAAGGTTAGTGATTAAATTGGCAAATGTTATTGCAACTAATGATATGCATGCGTTTTGAAATCATTTTGAAAGAGTTTTTGAAAATGTAGGATCCGTCCTCATATCCTTGGACGTCCCTATCCGCAAATGATTTTGGAAACTAGGAAGCGTGCGAAAGTCCAGGCCTCAAAGCATCATCATTAGTCTGGTTTGGATACTTTCACACGTCCCTAATAAAACATGATCATGATTTCATTAACAAGATGAGGCCGTTTACATGACTCGAGGTCTTGGATCGACGGCTCGCAGTCCAAGACTTTGATTACAAAGAGAAACAACCCTAGATCTAAATAGACCTCCCATGGAAAGGGTGAACATAAACTAAGACAAGACGAAACAGGAAAGAAAAGCGGCATCCCTACTTAGAAGGGTTGGCGGTGGCAACAGAAGGCTCGGCCTCTTAATTTTCCGTGATAGCACAAGCAAACTCCTCCTCGAATAAATCAACGAGACCAAGAACGGTCTCCTCCTCCTACAGCAGCTTGGGTGGATCCGGGAATATCTCTTTCAATGCCGAAAGGAGTAAGCCCTTCCGACCTTCTCCTAACCCAAATAAACTCCCCCGACCTCCGTAACTTTCATGATTAGCTAGACCTTCATAGTCACCACGGTCTTCATTGCTTCCTTTGCCACCATAATTAGCATGGCCTACACGACCACCACGGCCCCCATGCTGACCTCAACCTCCGAAACTACTTCGTCCTCTATGATTATCTCGGCCACTAGAATCGCCTCCATGATAACCTAGACCTATCCTTTTGCGCCACTTGGAGACCTGAAGGGGCTCTTTGATACCTTGGCCATGCAATCCCAGGCCAGATCCGGGGACATGACTATTTTCGAGTAACACCTTGCTCGACATGATTGAAGGCTTAGCGATTTCTAGGTTTCGCATGATTGTTCCAACGGGCACATGGACCATTGATACTAACTCCAAAGTTTGATAACTTGACTCAATCTTGTTCTCGGGTTCTACATATGGGACCGCAGTGTCGTGAGAGACCTTAAAGTCAGTTTCTTCATGAACAGTTACCAACTTCCCATCCACAATGAATTTGACCTTTTGGTGCAGGCTCGAGGGTACGGCTCCGACGGTATGTATCTAAGGTCGTCCCAGTAGAAAATTGAAGGCACTAGGAATATCTAGGACTTGGAAGTTGACCAGAACAAAGACTGGACCAATTAGCAGTTCAAGCTCAACTTCACCAATTACTTCTTTCTTCATACCGTCAAAAGCACGAACGGTAGATTTAGGTACCGCATGATAACCATTCTGGTCAGGAATGAGTTCCTGAACCAGAAATAGATTTTTCTATTTCTGGTTCCTGGATGAGTTTCTGGGAAAAAAAACCCGTTTGATAACGACAAAAAATTTCTGTTTCTAGAACAAAAACCCGTTTGATAACAGCATGAAATTTCTATTTCCTGAAATAAAAATCCGTTTGATAAATAACATAAAATTCTATTTCCAGGAACAGAAATCCATTTTTTTAGAAATGAAATAAAAATAATAAAAAAATCTGAAAAATTCATAAAAATCTTTAAAAAAATTCAGAAAATCCCAAAAATTTGAAAAATTCCAGAAAAATCATCAAAATGTTGAGAAAATAAAAAAAATTCAGATTTCGAGAAAATAGGAAATTTGTTGAAATTTTTCAAAAAAAATCAAGAAATAAAAAATTTCAAAACTTCACAGAATTGCTTAGAATACCTGTGGCCATCGACTTTTAGTGAAATTTAAATTTTTTTAGGTTCCCAAAAAAAATCAAAAATTTCAAAACTTCACAGAATAGTTTAGAATACATGTGACCACCCACTTTGAGTGAAATTTAAATTTTTGAGGTACCCAATAAAATTAAAAATTAAAAATTAAAAATTTTAAAAATTCACAAAATGGCTTAGATATTCCAAGCCATTCTATGAAGTTTTGATGTTTTTAATTTTTAAATTTTTTTCCAAACGGGTACTCCGAATCACCACATTGGGAAAAATTCTTATCCATCTTGTCTTAATCACGGATGTAATCATGAATAGCACAACATGCAATTACAATACATGATTGCTTTTGAATTCAAAATGAAGGCATGTGTATCAAAATGAAGAAGCGATTCTTTAAAACCGCAAATGATCTCTCAATAACATTCCTTAATGAAGAATGCCTACGGTTAAATAATTCTCTTGCTATTGTTGTCTGCCTCACTCTACCCCTAAAATCATTAATATGATACCATTCCCCTTTCAAAGGAGTCAAAAAACCCGGAACACGCGATTTTCCTGCCTTTCCTTGCACTTATAGTTAGCCCATTACGCGAGAAGAAAGGAAAACAAGGTAATACCATCAGAAAACAATCCGATAGAGAGGATCAAATGCATTGAGGCATCCTTAAAGGGCAATAAAATTCCTGATAACAGATAGACAAGTAAAGTTATACTCAGGGTTATCAACAGTAATGTATATCGATTGATCTATCAAGGAAGAACTTAATTAGAAGCAACTTTTGACCATAACAATGAGGTCCATCCACAAACAAATAGAACATCTACATCTTCTGACTAATTAGAAATCCTCTTCCATATAACCTATGCAACAGTGACTGCAACACTGGTTCGCTTCATCCGACCTAAGCTCCATTGGATTAGAGACCTACTGAGTCACCAATGGGCATAACATTTCGACAGCGATCACCCGTGTTTCTATTTCAAAAAAAATTTCAAGATCCTGCTGCAAACCATCTGCAATGATTTTGATAAAAGTCGGTAAAAGTGGTGCGTCTTTTCATTGCTGGAGGAGAACTTCTAGCTGCCCATGCTTGCATAGCTATAAGTCCTCAAACAAGATCAACTGATCTCCTCTTCGGCTGAAAAGAATAAGAACGTAAGTTAAGAACTTCATCTTCAAAATGCCAAGTTTCACGTTGTTGACACCTATAAAGGAAAAAGATAATAAAAGCTAAAGACATCACAATACTTTTCCCAGCCTCCATAAGTTGTCATGAATGAATGGAACATCGGCACTCAAACAATAGAATTAGGTCATAAATCCCAAGAATTTATCTTAAGCAACTATCAATGAAAAGAGGGAATACTTTCTACTATAAATATAGAACATGCATGGAAGCAAAATAACTCTCAAAAGAAAGCGAAGAACAAATCGGACCACTTACCAGAAAGCACTACTACTCCTACTTGAACAAGCCAAGAGTAGAAAGCTCTAGTTTGTGCTGCATCAAACATTTTTTTTAGCAATGATGACTGGCGTTAAAGGAAATTCATCTCCAGGTAACATCCAAGAGACATGAGCATTTATATCAAAAGATAATCCCAAAGCTGCTAAAGACAGGAAGGATCAGAGAGAAGCCCATGCAGAAAGATAGACATATAGAGATCGTAATGCTAGAATGAGTATAGAAGAGCGAATCCCTACATATTTTCTATCGACTTCTTCCAGGAACTTTTTAGGAGAATCCAAATATTCAACACAGTCTCTCTTCACGAACTCTACCAGATCCTTTTCTCCAGCCTTCTCTAGATTTCTTATGAGAATCATCATGGCAAATTCATTTGGGGCGCGACCAGCCGCTTTCATGTTCTTGTAAGTCTGCATTGCCTTTTCAATCATGTCCGCTCTTAGATATGCTCCAAGCATCTCGGCATAAGCCCTTGTGTCAGGTTCAATCCCTTCTTTCAGAAGTCCGGAGAAAACAACTTCAGCAAGAGCAACCATTTTGTTATTTCCCAATAGTTGGATCATGTCGCAACGCAATGCAAGATCAGTGTCATACCATTCCTCCTCGCACACGTACTCAAAGACCTATAGCTGGAGTCTTTTTAGATAGAATAAAAACAGTAAACAGGAAAATATTGAAATAGTGCATCCAGAATTCACACCACCAATGTGCATACCGAGAGGGTATTACTTTGTTTCTCTTTTTACTCAAAATACTAATGAGAACAGTATTTTGAATATGCCCAATGTTGTTTCCCTTGATGAAACATGGAAACCAGCATTTCTGCCCAATGTTTATCTTTCAATTTAATATCTTCACAGTGATTCTCCTTTCTTTGTGAATGCCTAATGTAGAAGATTAAAAAGAGTACCCAAACCCAAACTCGGAAATCCTAAACATGGATAAAATTCCTAAGGCCAAACAAGCCTACAAGAGTCATTGTTGCAAGGTAAGCCAATCTCATCAGTCAACATCAACCCGTTTTCTAAAAATCACCCATGCCACTCACTAGCTCGATGCACTGGCTGAATCACCGATAACCAATACGAAAAACGAATTCACCAAACTTCAGAGCAGCACTCAATTACCATTTAGAGCATCCACTACAATTAAAGAATGTAACTTACACAGACACCAAGAATGGCTTTCTATACTTCCAATTCCTATCTAGAAGGGCAGAGATTTTTCACATCATATACAAAAGTTACAAAGAGAGAATTCGGAAACCACCAAGAAAAGCAAAGACCCAGAACCAGGGGCTCGAAAAAGGCGATACCTTGAGGGCCAAATCGACCTCGTTCTGTCTCTTGAGCTCGGCGAAGGCGTTCAAGAGATCGGACTTCCAGATCTGGAATTGAATCGAAAAGCGGGAAACCCAGTGTGGGATCGGAGCTTAGGCGGAGGAGGAGACGGAAGAGAACCGAAGTCGACCTCCCCGATCATGGTAGCCCTTGCTTCCTCTCGGCCGGAGCGAGTGAGCAAGACGGCGGCGGCCATGGCGAGGCAGCTCGGCCTCCCCCAGATCTGGGGGAGGCCGAACGGCCTCACCCAGGTCTGGCGGTCGACCTTGCCGTCACCCAGATCTGGGCGACGGTGAGGTCGACCGGCGGCTATGGCGAGGCCGAGTAAAGAGAGAGATGAACATATTGCGACTTCCAAATCCAGAAAAGCGAGAGATGAGAGGAGATCCAGCGCAGGATTGGAGCTTACGTGGAGCAGGAGACGGAGGAGAACCGAAGCTGACCCTCCCTCTTGATCACGGCGGCCCTGGCTTCCTCTCGGTCGGAGCAAGCGAGCAAGACGGCGACGGAGAGAGAGTAGAGAGAGAGAGAGTGAGAGAGCGAGCAAGACGAACGGCTTCTGATCAGAGAGATGAGAGGAGACGAGATAGATGTGTTTTTTGAAGAGACGAGCAAGACGAATAGTTTCTCTCAGAAATGATTCTGAGTTTTGTTCAAGAAACAGAGAACCTACTTTTTTTTGGTTCTGATTCTGGCTCAGAACTGATTCTAGAACAAAAACTTGTCCCAGAAATAGAAAAATGAAATACGTTACCAAACGGGTTTCTGGTCCAAAAATGATTCCGGGAGCAAAAAACTAGTTCTGGACTGAATGAGAATGGTTATCATGCGCTACCTTAGATACCAACATTTTTTCTTCATTCACCCCCAGACGACGAAGGGTGGCAAGTGGGCAAATGTTTAATGCCGATCCATTGTCAATCAGCACTCTCGCCACTATTCTATCACGACACTTTACCGAGATAAGCAACGCCATAGTATGGTTGCGGCCTTCAGCGGGGAAGTCTTCATTGGCAAATGAGATTTGATCTTTTAATAAAACAGATCCAATGAACTCTTCTAGCTGACTGTCATCAATATCCTCCGACACATGCACTTCATTAAGGACTTTCAGTAGTGCATTTTTATGCTTCTCGGATGATTTAAAGAGATCCAAAAGAGAGATCTGGGCAAGCATCTTTCTCAACTGGTTCACGACACTAAATTCGCTTGTCTTGATAATTGCCAAGAACTGCTCCGCTCCCTCATCTGAGATGGCTTTCTTCTCAACTACTCCAGCAGGTGCGTAGCAACGACCTGAACGTGTGATGGCGTCGATCTCGTCCGTCCTATAACTCCAAGGAACTGCCTTGGGGTTGTAACTCGAGGTTCTCTCTACTGTTATATCTTTTTCATCCTCAGGCGGGAGTTCAATCACCATTGGTTCCATGGCGCAATCATCGATCTCTAGGGTAGCGAACTCTTCGGCCATAAGGTCGATGATTACATGCCCGGCATCTTGCTTATCGGGATCTAATAGATCTTCTTTGACTCATAGGTCGATGACCACGGGGGTGATCATGTTGACCGTCTCCTCCTCAGGCTCAAGTGGGTCATCTATACCTCCCCACCCATCAGGACCAACATCCTTGGGATCAATGAAGAAACTGGATGGTGATGAATACTTCACAAGATAGTTGAATTTGCCACTAGGTTGACCTAGTGTGTCAACCACCTCCCCATTTTCATGAGCGAGCTTTATGAACTTATGATTCCAATCCATATTGCTAGCTTGAGGCCCAAGATGATCATAAGAATTCTCTTCTTCACTGTCGGTCACAATTAGACTCTCCGACACACCCTCATTAGTTGGCTCGTTAGTTTTTACAGGTTCAACAGGTGTCTCCTCTAACTCCTTCTCATGGAATGAATTAATAACAGCCGTGATGGCCGTCATACTATCCTCCTTCACACTATAGATTACTCCCATGTCCACCATCCGAGTGATACATTTCATTTTTCTTCCATCGGAATATCCTCCCCATCTTCAAAGTGTCCAGCTAACACTAGTAATTAATAAAGTTTATGAACATCCACATTAAAAGTTTGCTTACTCTCATCACCCTTCTCAATAACCATATTGACATTCTCAGCATGATTAGGCAACGGGTTTTGTTGAATATTAAGGGGTGGATCCTTGAAGGATAAAATGTCCTTATCGAGTAAATTCTGAACTTTGTTCTTGAGAGCGAAGCAATTATCTACATCATGACCCTTCTCGCCTCTATGGAACTCGCAAGACTTTGACAAGTCAAACCCAGGGAATTTTGGAGGATCATCCCGAGGTACTTCTTTGGCTATCATTCCCCTTCTCAACAACATAGGCAGCAACTTAGATAAAGGTCTAGGCAGAGGAGTGAATTGCCTCGGCGCCTTCTTTTTGAATTCATAACTCTGATATGCCCCGTCTCGAAACATAGGCGGGCCTTGGGAGGACGAGGCAGGGGGCCTTGTCACAACCGGTGCTTGTACATACGCGATCTCCATATCTTTTTTTTTTTCTATTCGGGACCTTTCGATTAGTCCCTTCGTTCAATCTACCATCATGCATAGCCCCCTCTATCCTCTCTTCGACATCTACCGGCTGAGAGAAGGTCAAGCATCCAGAGCCCACCAACTTTAAATAAAAATCACTAGGTAAGGCCTTGAGGAAAAGATCCAGTAGCTCCTTTTCGCTGAGCGGGGGCTGAACTTGAGCGGCGAGGGTACACCATCTTTAAGCAAAGGCTTTGAAAGACTCACTTCGTTTCTTTTTAGTTCGAGTCAGCACTTCTCGTGTCGGGGCTATCTCTGTATTGTATTTGTATTGCAGGACGAATGCCTCAGCCAACTCCTCCCACTTCTCGAACTTCTCGGGCTCCGACAACACATACCATTGTAATGCAAACTCGGTTAGACTCTCTTGGAAAGTCTGAACCATTAATGGGATATTCGGGGCATATCTCGCCATTCTGTTCAAATAGTATTTGAAGTGAATCTTTGGGTCTCCAGTCCCATCATACTTAGTGAAATATGGAATCTTGAACTTCTCAGGAAAGATCATCTGTGCATATCGAGACAAATCCTCGATCGTGTGCTCTTCATATCCTCGTAGCGCCCCGGAGTTTCTCTTCTATCTTTGCAAACCTTTTGTTGCGTTCTTCCTCTAAACGGGCAGTGACGGCTTCCGAAATAGGGTCTAGTTCGACCACTACAGGTGTAGAATCCAATGCCTCTTCAGTAACGTTCTTTCTTGCTGGTCCTTCTATGGGCTCGGGAATAGCTTGAGGTGCGACTTGACCAGCATTTGGCGCTGCTAATGCGGCCCTCATATCATTAGCGAATTGAGCAAGCTGAGTCGCAAGATCATTGATCTTGTCATCGAGAGTGGCGAAACGGGCGTTCTACTCTTCGATATTCATTTGCGTGGCCGTTGCTCGTGTCCGAATCGGCGATTGCCTTGAAGCCGTAGCTTTGCCTTGGTGGAAAAGGGGAGCGTTGGCAGGCTGTCAAACTGTGGACACCGCGATCACCGAAAGATCTCTTTCTCTAGCCTCTCGGTTTCTCAATGAGCTCAATTTGACGACTTGCGACTACCTGAAAAATGAGCATATGTGAGCACACGATTCACATGGAAGGTTGGCCCATGGCAATGGTCTAGGCTTTTTATGTCCCTCGAGAGAAAGTTTTCCAAATATTGAGATTCTGGAGTTTTTAGACATTATGAAAACTTCTTGAAATCAGAAAATGGGATTCCTTTGACATTGAAACAAAGAAGGTACATAATGATTCTTAAGCCTCAAAATTAGGAAGAAAGAAATTACCAAAACTTCTGGAACATAAAAAGAACAGAATTTCCTAAACATTGAAACTAGAAAAGCGACAGAACCTCCTAAACATTGAAACTAAACTTCTTGAGGCAACTCATTTTATATGCGATGGGGAACCCACGGCTTTGCGGAGCCGCTTGTTCTCTTGAGTTAACCTCGAGATGCTAGTTTTGTCCATTTCCACCCTCTTTTCAAAATGCTCAATTTGCGCTTTCTGGGTAGGCTTGTCAGTCACTTCCGAGACTAGCGATCGTAGAATGGTTGGAATTCGGTGATTGCGGATGTAGAATGTGGAGGAATGGTGAATCTCTTCTTCCCCATTCAATTTCTTGGGCACGACAATTCTTTCAGAACGGCATTCGCTCCATGCGATCTCAATGGCACGGATTTCATCGAAGTAGTCGTACTCCGTGCGGGTGAAGCGAGCCTGAAACATCCCTGTCTTGAGGGGTGGCGACATCTCTTGGAGAGCTCGGTATTGGCGGGCCACCCTATAGGAAGTGGTGCCAGAAAGACCAAGCAGGGGATCGGGTTAGCAAACTTGTGAGCGAAACGGGCTTCCTCAACCTGGAACCATTTAGCATGCCATAGAAATGCCTTGGGTTCGGGGTCTTTTAGGAAATTTATCCAACGGGAATATTCTTTGTCAGGAGAATGCTTCTCTAAGACCTAGAACCTCTATATTGGGTACCTAAGCTCATCTACTTGAAATAATTGCATAAGGTGCCTAAATCCCCTTATGTGAGAAAGAAACCATATTTGCAAAATTTCCGAGGAAGCTTGCATGATTTTTTCTCCATTTTGTTTAAAACGATTAAGGGACAAAAATGTTTCGGCTAAAATCATGTTGACAAAATTTAATCCAGCACACATGTGTTTGACTACCCAAGCAATTGAAGGGTTTATGGCATTCTTACGATGAGGAAAAATGATGAACCCGACGAATGCTAAAATGAAAATCCTACTCTTTTGGGCCATTGGTTGATTTGAAAAGCACTTGGCCAAAAACGAGAACGGGCATGCACAATAATTAGCTTTAACAACCTTCCTTACCACCTTGGCCCTAATTCTTAAAAATTGTAACAACTCGCTCATGGGATCTATACCTATGGGTGGCTTGACAAGCTCGGTTCCAAGAGGCATTCAAATGGCAATGCTATATTCTTCCAAGGTCAGAGTTAGCTCGAACTCACCAAATATAAAAGTTGATGTTTGAGGGCACCAAAAGTGCGGTATTCCTTGCATAACTCCGGTATTCCTTGCATAACTCCAGAATAGATGTTGATCTTGAGTAACAGGAGGAGACGGCCAATCCTTGCCTCGACTTATCTTTGGCCATTTTGATCCAACTAATCCCACCACGCTATAAGCTCTTTTTTGGGAGTGGAAATGAATTGGACATCGGCTCTCCCCATCGTATATAAATTGAGACTAACGACCGACCTAATTTGCCATGGACTAACAAAAGGAAATAAATGAATTGCATAACAGGAGAAATAAAGGCTTAATTTATCAAGAATCATGGTAAACACAAAGACATACGCATGAAAAGTGAGGCTTGCTTTCTATCTAGACAGCTTAACAAGGTGAAGCTAAGAAGGTGATGTGACCGTCGTAGTTTCGCGTTGGTATCAGGTCCTCTTAACTCCGACTTAGTCAAAAGAGATATCTTATAGTCACGCGGTCTCGCGGACAAGGATAAACTCTTATGACACCAAGAAGGAACTTTTGGGGAGAAGAAAGGCAACTTCTACATTGCAGTCTCGCGTTCGAGGTTGTATCTTTCTTAACACCATTCTAAAGAGTCTTATCGCGGCCTAGGTCCGGCAGCATGGTTGTGTGTGCAATAGTGTAGTGCTAAAATATTTAAAGCATGCACAACAGTTTATAAACAGATGACACTTCAAGAGTTTGAAAAAATAAACAGTTATTCCCAAACTCCAAACCTACAAAACAAAGGGTCAACAATTACTCCACCTCTTATAACTCCCAACCTACAAGACCATTTAACATTTTGTTCGCGGACTTACCTTAGCCTTCATGATGCGCTGCCATAAGACCACGTTAGTTAACAAACAATCAAGATATACTAGGCCTAAGTCTTCAAGTCCCCAGCGGAGTCGCCAAGCTGTCGCGACCCTTCTTTTTCCATCGTGGGAAAAAGGAACGGGTTTAGGTGGTATTGCCCAAAAAGGCAGACCGATGGCCCATCGATCTAGACGCGAACTCTCCCCAAGTTCATACCCCGCGCAACGTTGGATTTCGTTTTGAATTCTCGATAACGTAAGTACTTCTAGGAGTCGCCACTAGCCTATTGGGGTCGGCTAGAAACCAATCAAGATGCGGGAGTGTCGCCTTGATTCCTACGCAACCAGAGGTTCTAGGGCCGGGGACTTGTTTACACTAACATTTGTATTAGCGCTCTTTCGGTACCTAACTTGAGAGTGCATTATTTAAGTGGTCACGCGATCTTGATCACCAATTATAATCCTATGATATCAAAGCCGCTAAGTGTCCTTGCAAATGTTTTTGTGGGAATGTTTTCTTCAATGTCTAGATTAATACTAACCTAATTTAGGAAAGAAATTAACACTCAAATTATTAAAAAAAAAAGCAGAGCAGTAAGTAAACATTCAAGAAATTGAAATGACTTGAAAGTAAACGCGGAAAGAGAAAACCCGATACAAGTCGGGCAAATAATATTACATGGCCTCGTTATCATGCCCCGGGACAGGACCCCCATGAGCAAAATGAGAATTTAAATATGCATGAAATTACTCTAGCTACACAAAACTATTCTAAGTAATTTTAGTCTATGCGAAATGGATTGTTTTTTTGTTGTAAAAATGGTAATAAAATACTAAAATAGCATTAAATTAGGCAAATGACTTTATAAAATTAGGAAAATCTCATAAATGTCATTTTTTGCATAATTTGATACTATCCAACATTTTTTTTTTAATTTTCAGATTTTTTTTTCATTTTTTTGTTTTTTATTTAAAAAAATATAATTCCCTAAATTGGCCTATGCTCGATTTACGTGAACATGAAACAACTCAGAATATGAATATTGTGAGAACTGGGCTCAAATCAACCGTTTCAAGATCGAAGCTTGGTTTGGGCATTTCGTCGAGCATTTGGTGTGCATTAAACTGCCCCAAATGGCTTCCTCGAGCCATATTCGTGGCCTTCAATCTCACTCCGTGTGTAATATCAAGTGGAACCAAGGTATCAAGGTTATATTATCACATGCAAAGAACAAGATTAGCTGGAAATCACAACCTAAAACGCACAAGAACAAAGTTGGAATCGGCCTCCAATATGTGAGTTCGGGCTGCTTTTGCAAATCTAGGTTTAAACCCAGGTCAAGCAAACCCATTGCATGCCCAGGTTTAAGCGCCGACACTCATCACGTGCACGATCTATGGGAAACATCACTTCATCCGAAAGAATATACGTAACATCTACTTTTAATGAAACAAACATCATGGAGAATGATCAAGTGAACACGTCGAAACAACCCCTCCAAGAAGCATACACGCATGGTTCATAATGACTAGTCATGAATCAATGTGGGTTAGCTTGGCTTTTTACTCAAGTTGCAAGCGATCTCATGGTTCACACGGGGCTTCAAAGACCAAACCAAGTGGATCTCAGCATAATTTGTACACCCATATAACATTCATCAAGCTCATGAAGGTAGAAAACGCATGCAAAGAGGAGTAGCAAGTCAAACATATAGGACTCATGAAGGGGCTCCAACACTTCGAAAAATTCCAGCCTCAGAAATCGGTTCTCAGGGTTGGGTTTCTCTTGATTTTTCATGACTAAAACATGTTCAAAATCGAACAAAAATACATGTAGGATACTCACCTTGCTTCCTAGCTTCTCTTTGAAGTATCCCTTGGCCGAGGGAACCAAAAACTTGTCTTCCAAGGGCGCGGGGAAATAGGCTTCTTCAAACTGGAAAATGAGATCTGCAAAGAAAGAACTGACAACGAAGGTTTTTGTTGGTCTCCAAAACCAAAATCAACGACCTATTTTTCGAACTAATTTGACACCAACCCCAACTAGATGTATTCTAGTTTAATTTCCAAGCCACGGTATCCTCATATATTCCTCATGTCTCTCAAAAACTCCCACTTTCCCTCACCAGTAATCGTCTGACTTCAACACTTTAGAAAATTTCTGGGTCTCTCTTGACCCGAGAATGGACTGCTTTTCGAGGGGATTTTGGGTAGCTTCCCGACATCCATTTGAGACGTGCGACCTATGGTTGGACAGCTCTTTGAATGTAATTCCACTCTCTAGTTGAAGGTTTTGGCTAATTTTGGCTCGAAGTTCACGAAAATCTCCCTTTTCTCTCCAAAAGCCAATCTGGAGCTTTTTTGGGTTCATTTTCTGTTTGAGTTGCGTCTGAGGGGGAGTTTTTGGAACGACCGTCAACTCCCCTCCTCTTGTCTCATCCCTTTCTTTTTATCCCCCAAAAGAACGTGCTTCAGAGATCCTATCCACCAAATCCAACCAGATTTTTAGCCCGTGATTGCCCACTTACCAAGCCTGCAAACTTAGTCTCCTCACCAACTCTCTGACCCCAAAATCATTATACTCTGCAGCTGTTGAGTGAGCAGGTTTGACTGAGATTATCACGTGCCTTCAGTAGCTTATCCTTGGCCAATTTTTGTCCATTTGCACTCCTAATGATGGTCTCACACCTCGGCCAGAGTTCGCGCTGATCGGCTGGCTGAGTAGGATATGATGGGGCCACAAAGTTGGCTACTCAGCAGCCTCGAATTGAGACCAAATCGTGGACCGATTTTTGGAAGCTGATTTAAGTGCTTTAATCCATTAATTTGGTCGAAATTTTTAATCAATTTGAAATTTGAAGTATATTAGTTTAATATGATAATCAGAATTTGCAATTTTCCATGCCCAATTTTGCGGGAAAGTCCCTCAAAATTAGCCATTTTCTTGCCCGAGAATGCCCGATTTGAGCCAATTTAGTCCTTTTGGCTTGATCTGATCAATTTTACCTTGCCCGTTTTCAATTTCAAGCTTGATTAGGGGTAAAAATGATGATTTAAGGGCTTGGGGGCAAATTTTACAAATTTTGCGATTTGGTCCCCCAACTTTTGGAAATTGCATTTTGGCCCCAACTTGCTGGTTCATTTGCAATTTGATCCCTCAGGTCTCGGCTAGCTACACTCGAATCCTTGGCCCTTGCTCTTCCGTTTTTTTTTTCAGTAGAATAATTCCCAAGATATTTTTGTGGAAAAACAAGTTTCAATTTTTCGAAAATGATTTTTGGGCAAAAAATTTAGGTGTCAACAAATATTTTTCTAAGTGGGTATTATGTTTTCAACATTCACATAATACATAATCAATCAAGCCTAATCGGGTGTTAAATACGATTTTTTGGATACCAAGACTATTTAAACGTAAAAAGAGGGATGGGGTTAGTTAGAATCTTTTATAAGATTTTGTTTCTTCATGCTTAAAGACAAGATTTGAAAACTAATGTGGATGAGTTCAAGAACATTCACCAAATAATGAAATAAGTAGATGATAGTGTCACGGGTCGGTCGATTTCACAACGATCTCACACCCGTGCGGCCTTAGGATCATTCCCAAGTCAGCCTTGCACACACACTCAATTCAACAAGAATGGAGAGAAAGCAGCATAGTTGTATTTCTTGCTAAATGAGCATATACAAATGAAAGGGAAGGGTCCTCTATATATACAAGTGCGGATCTAATCTGATTCGTTGATCCCATCATCATCCAACGGTGGTGTTTGAACTGATATAATTATTACATAGCAACTCAAGAAGTTGTAAAGGCTCTAGGGGTGTGGGGAAGCTCAAGAGATGCTTGCCAAGGGAAGCTGCAAGGTCGTGTGTTAGAGGCAACTAAAGAGTCGCCGATGATGTTCGCACCTAGTCACGGATGGGCCACGTCCCATGCACGAATGGGCCGCGTGTTATGCACGAATGGGCCATGTCTCGTTCACGAACGGGCTCAGAGCCCTTCGCTCTCTTGGGCCGTGTCATTCTTCCCCCACCTAATCGAGTGACGCCCTCGTCGCGTCTTCGGCATGGAATGCTTCAATGTGCTTCCGGAACTGCCAAAGAGCTTCGGAGGGTTCCCAGCTTGCTTCACTCTCTGAAAGACCTTTCCAGCGGACCTAGTATTCTCGCCTCGGCGCTCGATACTTCTTCCATATGATCCGATCAGCCATGATGCCCTCGACGTCTTGGTTAAGGTTTCTGAACCAAGAGAGAATTTTATGCTGATATTTGAAATCTCTTCCTTGAGAGACTCATTCTCAACTTGAGAAAGCTTAACTTCCATTTCTTGGAGGTCATAGTCCTTTTTTCAAGTTCTCAATTGCAGTCTTGCAAGTAAGTTTTTCCGTAGTAAGATCAAACAGTTCCTTTTTCAGAATAGAAATTCTTTTTAAAGCCTTTTTGTGTTCTTCAAGCATTTCCTTTAAAAAATTCTGCATTTCTTCATAAGATAGTTCGGGCTGATTTACCTCATTTTCTTCTTCATGATCCGAGTCAGCCATCAGACAGAGATTGGCTTCTTCTTTGCCGTTGGTTTTACATTTTGATTCACTCCATGTTTCGGCATTCAACGCTTTCTTCTTTTTCTCATGCTTTCCTTTCTTCTTTTTGAGCAATGGGCAATTTGGCTTTGTGTGACTTGGTTTTCTGCATTCATAACAAACAAGATCTCTACCTTTGAGTTCTTTCTTGCTCTTGTAGGGTCTTCTTTCCTCAAGAGCCTTCACTTGTCATTTGCCTTTGAATTTTCCTCCCTTTTTCATAAGGCTGTTAAACCTTCGAGTGAATAACTCCATATCTTCATCATCACCTTCATCCTCTAATCACCCGCATCATTGTTGTTAGCTTTAAAGGCTATGGCTCTCTTACCTTTTGAGCTGCCTTCTTCGATTTGTTGTTCTACTTCATAAGAAATGAATATGCCAATCAGTTCTTCCAACGTGATCGGTTAAATTCTTGTTGTTTCTCAAACTGAGGTCTTCACATTGTTTCATTCTTTTGGTAAGGCTCTCAGTAGTTTGTTCAACTTTTCTCCATTAGTGAAAATTTTTCCTTGATGTGCAAGGCCGTTCACTATACTTGTGAACCTATTGAACATCTGTGCTACTGTTTCATTTCATCTTGAACAGCCCGTACTATCCAAGGAGGATGTTCAGCTTTGTTTCCTTTACTCTGTCAGTTCCTTCATATGTGAGTTCCAGCAGATCCCATATTTCTTTAGCTGTGACACATGTTCAAATTTTGTTATACTCGGTCATAGATAAAGAACAATACAGAAGATGTTTAGCTTTGGCATTATGTGCTAATCTTCTTCGTGCTTCATCTATGTGTTGTGCTACAGGAGAATTAGCAGCAGCATTTTCTGTTGGAGCTTCTTAACTAGCTCTCTGAATAGCAGCAGGGGCAGGAACTTCCGGGCCATGTTGGATCAGATCCCATATTTCAAGATCAGTTGCCTCAAGATCGGCTTGCATTATGTTCTTGTAGTAGCTGTAATTGCTTCCATCAAAGTAAGGCGGCTTGTTAGGAGCAAGAGCATCACTAGTGATAAAACCACCAAAGTTAGCCATAAGAGAGGATCTTTATACTTAGAAGAAATACAATTCACAAGACGAGCAACAAAGCTCTGATACTAATTGTTGGGACTAATTATGCAACCTAAAAGGGGTGAATAGGTTGCTTTGAAAGATTTTAAAACTTTTGTGGAAAATGTGTAACAAAGAGATACCAAAAAAAAAAAAAAGAGATACCACAATACACCAATTGTATGAGAGGCAAGGTATCACTTGTATGCTAGAGATGATAAACGGAAGAATAAGCAATTACACACAAGAATATATAGTGGTTCGGCTTTGATTCCAAGCCTACGTCCACTCTCACCACTAACAGCTACAAATTAGGCTGGATTACACTAGAAATTTGCCGATCAAGTTACACTCAGTATTGACCACTCCTATCGGTTCATAGATCATACTATTAGGAGGTGGATGCAGCTATCACTTGATACACTTGTAATTTCAACACAATTACAATGCAGTAAGTGTTATCGACAAGTAGGAGCTTTTAGCTCAGTACACAGCAAGTGATATATTTCGGGAATATTATAAGCACACTCTCTATGTCTCTCTCTAACTTGTTGGCTTCAAAAGCCTTCTCTTTTATATGCGTTGTCAAACTAGTTGTTGCTGACGTCCTAGAGAGGTAAAGTAGCTGTTAGAACGTTGGTGTTGCTGTCTTCGGAACTGACCGCCCATACAGCCTATTCCTGAACTTATGCAGACTTTCCTAAAACAACTTCTGCTGCTGTACTGTAGCTGCGATTATGATTATCTATCAGACTGACCGTTCTCTTTTCTGCCAGGTCCTCTGCTGTGCCAGTCCAGTCCCAACGGCTATAATAGTGACACAACGGTCATATTAAATCAACTTTTACCTAAACATTACCAATTACTAGATCTCTTTAGCTTGAATTAAGACATCGTCATTTAGCTGATTTTTGAGATCGATGGTTCTGTTTATATGATCCTGTACGAACAGTCTTATGATCTATTCTTCAATGAATAACATTATGAGTATCACTCAGTCCTTTGAATATATCTGTACTTAGATAATGTAGATATTATACTAAGGATAATTTGGGTATCATCAAAATTCATTTGGAGATGTTTCTCCACCAGATTCGTGATTTTTAAGCAATGAAAGGAGATAATTGTTACCATCTTCACTCTCTCAGAGCTGGTCAACGCGAGAGAGGAATGTCAGAGGCGAGTACGTGGGAGTTTCACTCTTGGATGACATCGTGACTTCAATGGAAGGAAGAAGATACCCAGCTTAAGCGAAGGTGATGAGAGGCTGATGACGAAGGATCGTTGTTGGAAGCAAAAATGCAATATTGTGCTAGATGCGTAATTAGACTAAAAGGAAGGGCTTGAGAATCGGTTTTACAGACGGATATATGACAGAGGTGACGTACAAATCCCATTGGTCGTGCTATGTGTTCCAATAAGATAGGCGAAGATAAGGCGATTGTCAGGATAATGGAGTAGCACTACCGACATTTTACCCAGACTTCATAAGGGTAACTTTTAATATTCTTGTATATTCAAAAGAATTAAAATCTTCTAAAAGGGGTATATGTGGATACCCAAAAATAACCTAAGTCAAAAAGGGACGATGCAATGTCGATGTCAGGTCATCGATGGAGCAGTTGATCAAAGTGAGTATGAATTGATGGATAAGCCCACTCTAAATTGTTGACGTCAGAGCCATCGATGGGGCAGTCGAGCAACGCCGAGTGCAAGTCGATGAGTAAGCCCGTGTTAGATCAACGCTAAATGACCCACTGTTAACGATAAGGGTTAGTGAATTAGGATGGCCGTCGAGATTTGATGGCAAATGATCTACTACAGTAGAAAGAGGAGACCGGACAAGAGTCAAATTGAAAGATGTTACAAAGAACATTACTGTTTATGGATAAGGACGTGCGGTTGAAGGAGATCAACATGAAGCCGGGAATCTTGGGAGCGGTTATAATTTTAAATTCAAAAGAATGACGGTTAGGTGTTGTACAATGCTACATAAGGCCGAGAGGCATTAGTCGAAAAGGATTCGCAATCAATCACACTTATCAATTTTTTTACAATTTACCTTATTGATTCTTTATTTG
>CM062221.1:4514962-4538487 GCA_031216235.1 Syzygium jambos
CTATTTTTCGAACTAATTTGACACCAACCCCAACTAGATGTATTCTAGTTTAATTTCCAAGCCACGGTATCCTCATATATTCCTCATGTCTCTCAAAAACTCCCACTTTCCCTCACCAGTAATCGTCTGACTTCAACACTTTAGAAAATTTCTGGGTCTCTCTTGACCCGAGAATGGACTGCTTTTCGAGGGGATTTTGGGTAGCTTCCCGACATCCATTTGAGACGTGCGACCTATGGTTGGAAAGCTCTTTGAATATAATTCCACTCTCTAGTTGAAGGTTTTGGCTAATTTTGGCTCGAAGTTCACGAAAATCTCCCTTTTCTCTCCAAAAGCCAATCTGGAGCTTTTTTGGGTTCATTTTCTGTTTGAGTTGCGTCTGAGGGGGAGTTTTTGGAACGACCGTCAACTCCCCTCCTCTTGTCTCATCCCTTTCTTTTTATCCCCCAAAAGAACGTGCTTCAGAGATCCTATCCACCAAATCCAACCAGATTTTTAGCCCGTGATTGCCCACTTACCAAGCCTGCAAACTTAGTCTCCTCACCAACTCTCTGACCCCAAAATCATTATACTTTGCAGCTGTTGAGTGAGCAGGTTTGACTGAGATTATCACGTGCCTTCAGTAGCTTATCCTTGGCAAATTTTTGTCCATTTGCACTCCTAATGATGGTCTCACACCTCGGCCAGAGTTCGCGCTGATCGGCTGGCTGAGTAGGATATGATGGGGCCACAAAGTTGGCTACTCAGCAGCCTCGAATTGAGACCAAATCGTGGACCGATTTTTGGAAGCTGATTTAAGTGCTTTAATCCATTAATTTGGTCGGAATTTTTAATCAGTTTGAAATTTGAAGTATATTAGTTTAATATGATAATCAGAATTTGCAATTTTCCATGCCCAATTTTGCGGGAAAGTCCCTCAAAATTAGCCATTTTCTTGCCCGAGAATGCCCGATTTGAGCCAATTTAGTCCTTTTGGCTTGATCTGATCAATTTTACCTTGCCCGTTTTCAATTTCAAGCTTGATTAGGGGTAAAAATGATGATTTAAGTGCTTGGGGGCAAATTTTACAAATTTTGCGATTTGGTCCCCCAACTTTTGGAAATTGCATTTTGGCCCCAACTTGCTGGTTCATTTGCAATTTGATCCCTCAGGTCTCGGCTAGCTACACTCGAATCCTTGGCCCTTGCTCTTCCGTTTTTTTTTTCAGTAGAATAATTCCCAAGATATTTTTGTGGAAAAACAAGTTTCAATTTTTCGAAAATGATTTTTGGGCAAAAAATTTAGGTGTCAACAAATATTTTTCTAAGTGGGTATTATGTTTTCAACATTCACATAATACATAATCAATCAAGCCTAGTCGGGTGTTAAATACGATTTTTTGGATACCAAGACTATTTAAACGTAAAAAGAGGGATGGGGTTAGTTAGAATCTTTTATAAGATTTTGTTTCTTCATGCTTAAAGACAAGATTTGAAAACTAATGTGGATGAGTTCAAGAACATTCACCAAATAATGAAATAAGTAGATGATAGTGTCACGGGTCGGTCGATTTCACAACGATCTCACACCCGTGCGGCCTTAGGATCATTCCCAAGTCAGCCTTGCACACACACTCAATTCAACAAGAATGGAGAGAAAGCAGCATAGTTGTATTTCTTGCTAAATGAGCATATACAAATGAAAGGGAAGGGTCCTCTATATATACAAGTGCGGATCTAATCTGATTCGTTGATCCCATCATCATCCAACGGTGGTGTTTGAACTGATATAATTATTACATAGCAACTCAAGAAGTTGTAAAGGCTCTAGGGGTGTGGGGAAGCTCAAGAGATGCTTGCCAAGGGAAGCTGCAAGGTCGTGTGTTAGAGGCAACTAAAGAGTCGCCGATGATGTTCGCACCTAGTCACGGATGGGCCACGTCCCATGCACGAATGGGCCGCGTGTTATGCACGAATGGGCCATGTCTCGTTCACGAACGGGCTCAGAGCCCTTCGCTCTCTTGGGCCGTGTCATTCTTCCCCCACCTAATCGAGTGACGCCCTCGTCGCGTCTTCGGCATGGAATGCTTCAATGTGCTTCCGGAACTGCCAAAGAGCTTCGGAGGGTTCCCAGCTTGCTTCACTCTCTGAAAGACCTTTCCAGCGGACCTAGTATTCTCGCCTCGGCGCTCGATACTTCTTCCATATGATCCGATCAGCCATGATGCCCTCGACGTCTTGGTTAAGGTTTCTGAACCAAGAGAGAATTTTATGCTGATATTTGAAATCTCTTCCTTGAGAGACTCATTCTCAACTTGAGAAAGCTTAACTTCCATTTCTTGGAGGTCATAGTCCTTTTTTCAAGTTCTCAAATGCAGTCTTGCAAGTAAGTTTTTCCGTAGTAAGATCAAACAGTTCCTTTTTCAGAATAGAAATTCTTTTTAAAGCCTTTTTGTGTTCTTCAAGCATTTCCTTTAAAAAATTCTGCATTTCTTCATAAGATAGTTCGGGCTGATTTACCTCATTTTCTTCTTCATGATCCGAGTCAGCCATCAGACAGAGATTGGCTTCTTCTTTGCCGTTGGTTTTACATTTTGATTCACTCCATGTTTCGGCATTCAACGCTTTCTTTTTTTTCTCATGCTTTCCTTTCTTCTTTTTGAGCAATGGGCAATTTGGCTTTGTGTGACTTGGTTTTCTGCATTCATAACAAACAAGATCTCTACCTTTGAGTTCTTTCTTGCTCTTGTAGGGTCTTCTTTCCTCAAGAGCCTTCACTTGTCATTTGCCTTTGAATTTTCCTCCCTTTTTCATAAGGCTGTTAAACCTTCGAGTGAATAACTCCATATCTTCATCATCACCTTCATCCTCTAATCACCCGCATCATTGTTGTTAGCTTTAAAGGCTATGGCTCTCTTACCTTTTGAGCTGCCTTCTTCGATTTGTTGTTCTACTTCATAAGAAATGAATATGCCAATCAGTTCTTCCAACGTGATCGGTTAAATTCTTGTTGTTTCTCAAACTGAGGTCTTCACATTGTTTCATTCTTTTGGTAAGGCTCTCAGTAGTTTGTTCAACTTTTCTCCATTAGTGAAAATTTTTCCTTGATGTGCAAGGCCGTTCACTATACTTGTGAACCTATTGAACATCTGTGCTACTGTTTCATTTCATCTTGAACAGCCCGTACTATCCAAGGAGGATGTTCAGCTTTGTTTCCTTTACTCTGTCAGTTCCTTCATATGTGAGTTCCAGCAGATCCCATATTTCTTTAGCTGTGACACATGTTCAAATTTTGTTATACTCGGTCATAGATAAAGAACAATACAGAAGATGTTTAGCTTTGGCATTATGTGCTAATCTTCTTCGTGCTTCATCTATGTTTTGTGCTACAGGAGAATTAGCAGCAGCATTTTCTGCTGGAGCTTCTTAACTAGCTCTCTGAATAGCAGCAGGGGCAGGAACTTCCGGGCCATGTTGGATCAGATCCCATATTTCAAGATCAGTTGCCTCAAGATCGGCTTGCATTATGTTCTTGTAGTAGCTGTAATTGCTTCCATCAAAGTAAGGCGGCTTGTTAGGAGCAAGAGCATCACTAGTGATAAAACCACCAAAGTTAGCCATAAGAGAGGATCTTTATACTTAGAAGAAATACAATTCACAAGACGAGCAACAAAGCTCTGATACTAATTGTTGGGACTAATTATGCAACCTAAAAGGGGTGAATAGGTTGCTTTGAAAGATTTTAAAACTTTTGTGGAAAATGTGTAACAAAGAGATACCAAAAAAAAAAAAAAGAGATACCACAATACACCAATTGTATGAGAGGCAAGGTATCACTTGTATGCTAGAGATGATAAACGGAAGAATAAGCAATTACACACAAGAATATATAGTGGTTCGGCTTTGATTCCAAGCCTACGTCCACTCTCACCACTAACAGCTACAAATTAGGCTGGATTACACTAGAAATTTGCCGATCAAGTTACACTCAGTATTGACCACTCCTATCGGTTCATAGATCATACTATTAGGAGGTGGATGCAGCTATCACTTGATACACTTGTAATTTCAACACAATTATAATGCAGTAAGTGTTATCGACAAGTAGGAGCTTTTAGCTCAGTACACAGCAAGTGAGATATTTCGGGAATATTATAAGCACACTCTCTATGTCTCTCTCTAACTTGTTGGCTTCAAAAGCCTTCTCTTTTATATGCGTTGTCAAACTAGTTGTTGCTGACGTTCTAGAGAGGTAAAGTAGCTGTTAGAACGTTGGTGTTGCTGTCTTCGGAACTGACCGCCCATACAGCCTATTCCTGAACTTATGCAGACTTTCCTAAAACAACTTCTGCTGCTGTACTGTAGCTGTGATTATGATTATCTATCAGACTGACCGTTCTCTTTTCTGCCATGTCCTCTGCTGTGCCTGTCCAGTCCCAACGGCTATAATAGTGACACAACGGTCATATTAAATCAACTTTTACCTAAACATTACCAATTACTAGATCTCTTTAGCTTGAATTAAGACATCGTCATTTAGCTGATTTTTGAGATCGATGGTTCTGTTTATATGATCCTTTACGAACAGTCTTATGATCTATTCTTCAATGAATAACATTATGAGTATCACTCAGTCCTTTGAATATATCTGTACTTAGATAATGTAGATATTATACTAAGGATAATTTGGGTATCATCAAAATTCATTTGGAGATGTTTCTCCACCAGATTCGTGATTTTTAAGCAATGAAAGGAGATAATTGTTACCATCTTCACTCTCTCAGAGCTGGTCGACGCGAGAGAGGAATGTCAGAGGCGAGTACGTGGGAGTTTCACTCTTGGATGACGTCGTGACTTCAATGGAAGGAAGAAGATACCCAGCTTAAGCGAAGGTGATGAGAGGCTGATGACGAAGGATCGTTGTTGGAAGCAAAAATGCAATATTGTGCTAGATGCGTAATTAGACTAAAAGGAAGGGCTTGAGAATCGGTTTTACAGACGGATATATGACAGAGGTGACGTACAAATCCCATTGGTCGTGCTATGTGTTCCAATAAGATAGGCGAAGATAAGGCGATTGTCAGGATAATGGAGTAGCACTACCGACATTTTACCCAGACTTCATAAGGGTAACTTTTAATATTCTTGTATATTCAAAAGAATTAAAATCTTCTAAAAGGGGTATATGTGGATACCCAAAAATAACCTAAGTCAAAAAGGGACGATGCAATGTCGATGTCAGGTCATCGATGGAGCAGTTGATCAAAGTGAGTATGAATTGATGGATAAGCCCACTCTAAATTGTTGACGTCAGAGCCATCGATGGGGCAGTCGAGCAACGCCGAGTGCAAGTCGATGAGTAAGCCCGTGTTAGATCAACGCTAAATGACCCACTGTTAACGATAAGGGTTAGTGAATCAGGATGGTCGTCGAGATTTGATGGCAAATGATCTACTACAGTAGAAAGAGGAGACCGGACAAGAGTCAAATTGAAAGATGTTACAAAGAACATTACTGTTTATGGATAAGGACGTGCGGTTGAAGGAGATCAACATGAAGCCGGGAATCTTGGGAGCGGTTATAATTTTAAATTCAAAAGAATGACGGTTAGGTGTTGTACAATGCTACATAAGGCCGAGAGGCATTAGTCGAAAAGGATTCGCAATCAATCACACTTATCAATTTTTTTACAATTTACCTTATTGATTCTTTATTTGCAAGTCTTTATTTTTTATCATTCTTAAGTAGCGCATCATAACCATTCTGGTTCTATCAAAAACTGATTTTCTATTCTCAGAAATAGCTTTGGATCAGAAACCAGCTTGGTAACGCAATTCCATTTTTTTATTTTTGGAACAACTTTTTGTTCCAGAACCAATTCCGAACCAGAAACCAGAACAAAAAAAAAAGTTGATTTTCTATTTCTAGACCAAAAATGAGAATCATTTCTGAGAGAACTCTTTATTCAAAACACATGTTCATCTGAAAGTCATGATCTTTGAGGTGGGAAAAAAAATAAAAAATAAAAAATTTCAAAACTTCACAGAATGATTTAGAATCTGTAGCTACCCACTTTGAGCGAAATTTAAATTTTTTTAGGTGCCGAAAAAAATAAAAAATAAAAAAATAAAAAATTTCACAAAATGGCTTAGAATACCTATGGCCACTCACTTTGAGTGAAATTTAATTTTTTTAGATGCCAAAAAAATAAAAATAATAAAAAATTTCAAAATTTCACAAAATTGCTTAGAAAACCTGTGGCCACCCACTTTGAGCGAAATTTAATTTTTTTAGGTACCGAAAAAAATAAAAATAAGCAAAAAATAAAAAATTTTAAAACTTTACAGAATGGCTTAGAATACCTGTGGTCACCAACTTTGAATGAAATTTTATTTTTTTAGGCGCCGAAAAAAAGAAAAAAAAGCAAAAATAAAAAATTTCAAAACTTCATAGAATGGTTTAGAATACATGTAGCCATCCACTTTGAATGAAATTTAATTTTCTTTAGGTGTTGAAAAAAATAAAGATACTATTTGGGCACCTAAAAAAATTAAATTTCACTCAAAGTGGGTGGCTAGAGGCATTCCAAGTCATTATGTGAAGTTTTAAAATTTTTGATTTTTTTATGTTTTTATTTTTTTCGTCACCTAAAAGAATTTAAATTTCACTCAAAGTGGCCATATATATTCTAAGTCATTCTGTGAAGTTTTGAAATTTTTGATTTTTTGCTTTTTTTTTCACTTCAAAAAATTAAAATTTCACTCAAAGTGGGTGGCCATAGGTATTTTAAGCTATTCTGTAAATTTTTGAAATTTTTGAGTTTTTGAATTTTTTTGGGCACCTTAAAAAATTTAAATTTCACTTAAAGTGAGTGGCCACATGTATTCTAAACTATTCTCTAAAGTTTTGAAATTTTTTATTTTTTGATTTTTTTGGGCACCTAAAAAAATTAAAATTTCACTAAAAGTGGGTGGCCACAGGTATTTTAAGCCATTCTATGAAATTTTGAAATTTTTGATTTTTTGATTTTTTTTGAAAAAAATTCAACAAATTTCCTATTTTCCTGAAATCTGAATTTTTTTTATTTTTTGGAAATTGTGATGAATTTTTCTAGAATTTTTCAATTTTTTTGGATTTTTTGAATTTTTTTGAGATTTTTAGGAATTTTTTGGATTTTCTAATTATTTTTATCCCATTTCTAAAAAAATGGATTTTTGTTCCTAGAAATAGAATTTTGTGTTGTTTATGAAACAGGTTTTTGTTTTAGGAAATAGAAATTTTGTGCTGTTATCAAACGGGTTTTTGTTCCAGAAATAGAAATTTTTAATCGTTATCAAACGAGTTTCTTTTTTCAAAAACTTATCCTGGAACCAGAAATAGAAAAATCTATTTCTGTTCCAGGAACTCATTCTAGAACAGAATGGTTATCATTCGCTACTTTAGTATCTGTAGTCTGTCCGTATCCATTATTTTTTGTCTGAGTCGGCATAGATTTCAATTCACTTTAAAAAATCAAAGATCAATCCTTTGGTGAAAGATCTTTCATCAAGGACCATTTTTCGGCAAAACAAGTGAAAATTGAATTATTAGATTATCGAATCTTGAAAATCCAAAAAAAAAGACGAAACGTTGACAAATTGCAACTGTTTAAGAAGATTGGGAATAATGACCTTGTTTTGGGTGTCTTTTTCCCCTATTAGCAAGAGAGAAAGAAAATTCCATTGTCCATTTCAAATTTTATCATCTTTAGGGCTAGTGAATAGAATGATTTCTTAAAAGGTTATTATGATTTCAACATTCACATAATACATAATCAATTAAGCCTAGTCGGTTGTTAATACTATTGTTTGGATACCAAGACTAGTTAAACAACCTACCTGCGCAGGGCTGAGTTGGTGGGCGCTTTTGTTCCCTCCTCAGAGGTTCTGGGTTCGAATCCCCGCTCAGTTCCGTAATTTTAGTGGGGGGCCCTGGCGGTGATTTGCTGGGCTAGTCTCTCTCGAGGTATAGGCATCCCGATTAGCCGTGCGGGCTTGTTCCCGAGAAATGGTGGCGGATCCTCGGTTACCAAAAAAAAAAGACTAGTTAAACAAAGTAAGAGGGATGGGGTCAGTTAGAAGCTTTTATGAGATTTTGTTTCCTCATGCTCAAAGACAATATCTGAAAAACTAATGTAAATGATTTCAAGAACAACGACCAAATAATGAAATAAGTAGAAGCATGAGATGTTTCAAACACTATGGCCACGGGTTGCCCAAATATGATCGAACTTGGCCTACAAATAGGCGGCAAATATGATATCCACTTGTCTTGTCCGTCTCTTGATACTTTAGAAATTAACCGTCTTTGGGCTTGTCAACTATTCAACTTCTGGCCTCAATAACTAGTTCTCTAAGGAAAAACGATACAAATGGTCCTCAAATTTTAGTTTAATGTGCAATATCGTCCATGAATTTTTAATTTATTTGATATGGTCTCTCCGCTGAGAAAACTAACTTATATGTTTTGAAGATTGATAAAACCTACCATTTTATATATTGAATCTGATGAAAGTATTTTCAGGTGATGGAGAAACGATATTCATACTCTAATTATCTGAATATTGTGTCTGAAATTTTGTTTGTTTATTTCGTTGAGAGCAAATATGCAATGGACATCAATAGAGTGAAGTGGCTAGCAAGGGTCACCTAGAGGGGGATGAATAGGTGATCCTAAACAGTTCTATAATATTTATGCGGAAATAAAACAAATTACAGAAGAGTCTGAATAAAATTCAGATTCAAGTCAGATTGATGTGCAGAATGTAAAGTAAGAGATAAGGAGTAGAGAATCTGCACACAAGTTTATAGTGGTTTGGCTTATAGCAAGCCTACGTCCACTCTCCCATGCTTACAGCCTACTAGCTGGATTCCACTAAATAATCAAGAGGAATTTACAAATTCTGAGTGATATCACTCTCGTGTATGATAGGACTCTCTATCTCACACAATTCCTCTTACAAAGTAACCCTCAAGATCTGAATATTTTGGCTCAGAAAGATAAGAGAACTGATTGGAGTATGCTCAGACTTTGGACTTGTTGATTCTTGATTCTGTCTATTCCTTCAACTGCTCGTTGATCTCCTTAAATACTCCTCTTCATCCAAACTAGCCGTTGGACAGCATTCATAGGATCATCTTCCAATCTTCATCTTGGACAGATTTGTAAAATAAGGATTGAATAGCCGTTGGATGACAGATTCTGAATCCCGCTGATTCTGGTCGCCCATACAATCAGAATCTTGATTTCCATAAGTAGAGCTTTGTCCGTAGTGATGCATTCTTGTCGTAATATTTGATTGTCAATCAATTTGATTAAGATTGAAACAATCAAAACTTTCCTTCTGTGAAATCCATACCAGATCACTAGCTGTTATGTTGAGTTTTGTGTTCTGCGTCTGAATAATTTTGGCGTCTGCGTCTGCTTCTGAAAAATTTCAGCGTCTGCTTCTGCTTCTGAAAAATTTCAACGTCTGCGTCTGCTTCTGAAAAATTTCAGTGTCTACGTCTGCTTCTGAAAAATTTCAGTGTTTGCGTCTGAATAACTTTTGCGTTTGCTTCTGAAAAATTTTCAGTGTCTGAATCTGAACTTTAGATTATGTGGGACTTCAAGGAACTTATTTTTCCAGATTGTAAAGTCTGAAAAGCTTCCTTCTGAGTTTCCAGAACATATATATATATATATATATATATATATATATATATTATCAAATTTCTTTTTGTAAGGTTTCTTATAAAATTTTTTATGTTCTTTCTTTTTGGAAGAACATTTTCCTGAACATTTAGATTTTTCAAAAGATGCAAAAGAAGGGTCATATTGTGCACAAAAATCTCCTAAACCTTTTTTAGAAAGTTTTTGTTCTTTCTTGATTTGTTTTTGGAGGCGTATATTAGTGCACATTTGTGTTCCAATTTTATACACATAAGAGGTTAATTCACCATAAGAAAGATGATCATATGGAATTTGATTTCCATATTCTTATATTATATTATATGATATATATATTCTCCAATAAAATAGTTCAGAATAAGTATCAGATTTACAATTACCAAAGAAGGTTTTGTTAACATCAAAATTAGTAGGAGTTTTCCATATATATATATATATATATATTCCTGGAATAAAATAGTTCAGAATAAGTATCAGATTTACAATTACCAAGGAAGGTTTTTGTTAACACCAAAATTAGTAGGAGTTTTCCTCAACATAGAGTAGTATGAAGACATTAGCAAAGCTTAGACAAGAATATTCTTGACATTTTGCATCTGCAGACTTTACGCTAGATCCATTTAGACTGAAGAAGCATTCAAACTTAGATAGCATCATCCGATCAAGAAGTTTATTCAGACTCAGAATATAAATTAATTATGGCAACGACTAGTGATCTAACTTGGATTTCTTCCGTAGAATATGATGATTGATCCTCAAACTTGAGGATTGTTTTGCAACGAACTTACTCAAAGAAAAACATCTTTAATGATTGATAATCGTTCTTAGACAAGATATTCTTTCCAAACAAAGAACTCTACTTTTGAAAACCCAGTTTTAGTTGTATGGAAGACTGAATCAATGGGGGATTATGATTTCATGACTCAACAGCTACTCAATCTCCTTGAAGCATTCGTATCCAAAGGGTTGATTGGAGAATGATCATTTGAAGACTGTCCAACAGCTAGATTGTAAGTGGAGGAGTATCAAAGGATACTCTGGTACTGAAGAGAAAGAGAGATCTGAATCCGAAATTCCAAAGTCCAAAAGAGCTTCTTCCTTATACACTTGTCATGGTGCATTGCAAAATTGTAATCTTTAAGAGGTGTAAAAAGAGCCTATCTGAGATTGTGAGATGAGTGACTATGAGATTGTGAGACGAGTAACTCGAGATAGTGAGACCTATCAAGATTGAGTGTTATCATTTTCGTATGTAACCTCCAATTGATTTACTTGTGAAATTCAGCTAGTAGACTGTTTATGTTGAGAGTGGATGTAAGCTTGCAATAAGTTTAACCACTATAACTTTTGTGTGCATTTTTCTCTATCCCTTAACTCTTAATTATTATCTTTGATAGTATATTACACACAAGTGAATCTGATTATACAGTAGTCTCACTTCAAAATCTGTCTACACGTGATATTAATCTTGGCTATTTTAATTCCGCTTTAATTTGTCAAGATCGGTAATAATCACCTATTCACCCCCTCTTGGTGATAGTACTAGCTACATCACCCTCAACTTTGGTCTAATGTGCAATGTCATTCCTGAAATATTTATTTTTTTCAATGTGATCCATAAACTTTGGTTCAATGTTCAATGTGGTACTTAAACTTTTAAATATTTTAATATGGTTAGGGCTACATTGAACATTACCCATAGTTTAGGGACCAAATGAACCAATTAAAAGTTTATGGATGACATTACACACTGGACCAAAGTTTAAAGATCACACTGAACAAATTAAAAGTTCATGAAAAATATTGCACATCGGACCAAAATTTGAGGGCACATTTGTGCTATTAACCCTTTTTCAAATAAGTGGCAACTCAAGTGGCCCAATTAGTTAGACATATCAGATTAGGGGTGTACTTCTATATCCGATGGCTTACCTTAAAATCAAAATCAAGCAACTTCTAGCAAATTTTCGCAATGGAGACCTAAGCAAATTCTTCGAGTATGGCAAATATGGTTGACAATAAAGTTCCCGTGAGAACACACATCCTCCACCCAAGGCAACAACGTAAAGTGTGTTCCCAAAGTACATACGAGAGTATTTCCAAGCACATACACATTCTTCATTCATGTCATTACCCTTTCTTCTAATAAGCGACAACCCGAGAGGCTAAATTAGTCAATCGAATCGAATCAAGGGTGTACTTTCATATTTGAACAACAAAATTTGCATATTGATACACATCCTTCATACAAGGCAATAGCTTTAAGTATGTTGCCAAAGTACATACACATACTCCATTTGTGCCATTAACCATTCTTCTAATAAGCGTTTTCTAGAGTGGCCCAATTAGTCAATCGAATCGGATCGGGGGTGTACTTCCATATTCGAACTGATAAGAAAGAAAGATTAAAAGAGAAAGGTATTTGTTCTCTTATAATGGTGTAGCAAACAATGTACATGAGAAGCCTTTATATAGGCTTAGAGGAGTAAAGGGGCCTAGCATTCTTCCTATGTGGGACCAAAGAGAAAGAGGAAATCCTACAAAACTATACAACATATTCTAACACCCCCCTCAAACTCAAGGTGGATCAAATAACGAGAGTTTGGAAAGAAGAAAATTAAAACGTTGTGATGTAAGAGCCTTCGTAAAACAATCGGCAAGTTGATTCTCAGTTCCAACAAAAGGAAGTGAAATAGTGCGAACTTGGACATGATGACGAGTCAGATGACAATCGATCTCAATATGTTTTGTGCGCTCATGAAAGACTGGATTTGCACCGATATGAATGGCACTCTTGTTGTCACAATGCAGAGGAGTAGGATCCAGAAGTGAAACTCTCGTATCAGCAAGTAAGCGGCGAAGCCAAACAATCTCAACAGTAGTGTCGGCCATAGCACGATATTCGGACTCTGTAGAGGAGCGTGAGACAATATGTTGTTTCTTGGAACGCCAAGAAATAAGTGAATCGCCAAGAAAAATGCAATAACCAGTAATAGATTTACGATCAGTGACATTGGAAGCCCAATCAGCATCAGAATAGGCACGCAACTTGAGAGCAGAAGAGGATGGTAGAAATAAGGAACGCGATAAAGTGCCTCGAAGATAGCGCAAAATCCTTAGAACAGCCGCATAATGAGTTGTTCGAGGAGCAGCAACAAACTGACTGACAACATGAACAGCATAGGCGATGTCGGGTCGGGAGATAGTAAGATAAATAAGACTGCCAACCAAGGTCCGATAGCGGGTGACATCAGAAAGAGGTTCTCCATCGTCTGGGCAAAACTTTTGATTTAGCTTAATAGGAGTGGCAGCAGTACGTGAATCTGATAGAGCAGCCATGTACAGAATATCAGCGGTATATTTCTGCTGAGAAATGAGAATACCACGTGAACTGCGAGCAATCTCAAGCCCAAGAAAATAGCGTAGTGGTCCTAGATCCTTCATGGCAAAATGTTGCTGAAGGTGCCGCTTGGTATGCTCAATATGGTCACGATCATCTCCGGTGATGACCATATCATCAACATAAAGAAGAAGAATAGTGCAGCCTGAAGAAGAGGTATGAACAAACATAGCATGATCAGCCTCACTTTAAATGAAACCAGCAGACTAAATAGCATTACTGAACTTCTCAAACCAAGCACGAGGAGCCTGTTTGAGACCATAAAGAGCTCGTCGCAAGCGGCAAACCTGTCCGGAGGTATGAGCAAGACCAGGCGGAGGTTGCATAAAGATATCTTCCTGAAGATCACCGTGAAGAAAAGCATTCTTCACATCAAGCTGAAAGAGAGGCCAATTGCGAATTGAAGCAACAGCTAATAAAGTACGGACAGATGTCATCTTTGCTACGGGAGCAAAGGTCTCCTCATAGTCGATACCATACTCTTGCGAGAAACCTCGAGCAACCAGACGAGCTTTGTAACGCTCAATACTGCCATCAGAACGAGTCTTAATCTTATATATCCATCGGCAAGATACGAGGGAGCGACCTGGAGGGAGAGCCACAAGCTCCCAAGTACCAGTACTCTCCAAAGCCGAGAGTTCCTCAGACATAGCCTGGCGCCATTTTACATGCTGAACTGCCTCGCGATAACTAGTAGGTTCTTGTACAGCATGAACAGCAGCTAAAAAAGATCCAAACTTAGTAGAATAAGAAGTAGCAGCAACATACCGGGCAGGTGGACGCCGATCTCGAGGAGGATTACGGCGTGGCTCTAGTTGTGCAGAATCGTCGAGGGCAGATACAGCAGGAGGAGCAGCACAAGGGATAGGTGAAGATGGAGAAGGTGGTAATATATCTAGATTCGATGTAGAAGAGGAACTAGAAGGATTAGGTAGAGGATCAACAGGAAAATCCATAAATGGAACAGGAGACGAAACATGAGGTGTAGTATTTGAAAAGAAAGAGATGTGTTCATGAAACGTAACATCACGAGAAATACGTACACGACGCGCATTTGGGTCATAACAACGGTAACCTTTGTGCTCAGTGCTGTAACCCAAGAATGCACATGAGATAGAGCGGGCGGTAAGCTTTGTACGTTCAGTGAGTGGAAGAATGACAAAACAAGTACATCCAAAAACTCGAAGATGATTATAGCTAGGAGGTCGAGAGTAGAGACGCTGAAACGGGGTGTCTTGATGGAGAACAGATGAGGGTAGGCGATTAATTAGATGAACAGCAGTGAGAAGAGCCTCAGCCCAGAACTCAGTGGGAACAGATGTGCCAAGTAAGAGAGCTCGAGTGGTCTCTAGAATATGACGGTGCTTGCGTTCAGCAACTCCATTTTGAGCTGGAACCCCAGGACAAGATAACTGAGGAAGTGTACCATCACTAGCTAAGAGAGAACGAAAGACACCAGAGATATATTCTCCCCCTGAATCTGAACGGAAAACTTTGATTTTTGTATTAAATTGTGTGGAAACCATGGAAGTAAAAGACTGATAGATGGTAAAGAAATCACTTCGTTGACGCATAAGATAGACCCATGTATAACGAGAATAATCATCAATAAAAGATACATAATATTTGAAACCACTCTTGGAAGAGAGCGGGGCAGGACCCCAAACATCAGAATGAACAAGATCGAAGATCGCACTAGTTCTAGAGTTACTAACAGGAAAAGGCTTAGCAGATTGCTTGGCCAAAGGGCAGATAGAACATGGAGGAAGACTACCAGAAGAAATAGGACCCAAAGCACCTTGTTGGTGAAGGACGGTGAGACGAGAAGACGGAATATGTCCAAGACGCTGATGCCACCGAGCAAGATTGAGGGTAGCCAACACAGGATGAGGAAGAGAGGAAGTTGGAAGATGGAGATGTTGCATAATATAAAGTCCATCCCGTCTACTGCCCCTGCCAATCATCTTGCCACTCAAACGATCCTGCACAAAGCAAGAGCTATTTGTAAAGCTTACAGTACATCCAGCATCGGTGAGTTGTCCAACAGATAATAAATTGAGAGCCAAAGAGGGAACATGTAACACATCAGGGACATTGAAATCTTCAGAGACAGTAAGAGTACCCTGTCGGGTAGCTACTAGAGGAGAACCATTAGCAGTAAAGAAATGTGCTGGTTGCTTGAGCTCAGAGAGCTTAGTGAGAAAAACAGCGGAAGTAGACATATGTCTAGCAGCTCCTGAGTCAAGTATCCAAGTAGTAGAAATATCACCTGAAGGTGGAGTAGCTGCAGCGGTGCTTCCAGCAGATGAGAGAGTTGTAGAAGTACCAGAATCGGGAAAAGACCTGGGCAAAGAAGGACTCAAACGGGCAAGTTGTGCCTCAAGAGCAGCAATACGATCCTCCGTAGAGGGAGAAACCAGAGTAATAGGTTGAGAGATTGGAGATGCGGTAGTGACTCGTGGTGATACAGAAAGACGTGAAGCATTCCTCTTCTTCCAACAATGTGACTCGTCATGACCAGGACGATGACAATACGTACATGAAAGGCGGCGAGGACCACGAGTAGGCGAAGGACGTGGTGGAGCAGCCAAAACTATAGGCGGAATACGTGATGGAGCAGCCAAAATAGCAGTTGAATCAGAAACTGCTGAGGAGGAAAGAAGACCAAGACGAGTTTCCTCAGACTGTAATTCTTTGACAGCGTCAAGCAGGGATGGTCTTGGAGAGCGGTGAAGAAGTTGGCTGCGAACACCTTCATAGGGAGAGCCGAGCTTCATAAGAAAAGAATGTAGACGGTGCCTATCTTGAGTTTGAAGTCGAGTAGATGGACATCGAGTACAGTTCAGGCATGATGGGCAGAGAATAGGAGCAAGAATATCCAGTTGACTCCAAAGTGAGTGCATGTAATTGTAGAAATCTCGAATAGAACGAGACCCTTGCGTAGCACTGTAAACTTCTTGCTCCAACTGATAAACTCGAATGTCCCCTGTCTGGGTGAACATCTCGGCAAGCTGATCCCATAAACTTTTCGCCTCAACAATATTAGAAAATTGTGGGCGAAGAGCAGGATCAATGGAACCAAAAATGATAGCCCATGCCTTTCGATCAGCAACATTCCATGCTCAAATTTCAGCGACACGTTTCGCAACTTCATCAGATGATTCACTGTTAAGAGCACCAGGACAAGGACAAAGTCCCTCAACATGCTCAAACAAGTCGCGATAAACAAGTGCTGCCATTGCCGATGGTTTCCAAAGAGAATAGTTTGAACCATCAAGTTTGACGTCAATACAATCACTAGAATCACCCATGATGACAGAAAAAGAAAACACTAGCAAAGCTAGAAATATGGATTGAGGTGATCGAAAGGATCGAGAAAGAAGAAGCGCGGATTAGAACGAGCAAGGATGATGGCCCAAAAGCCCTAAACTCATTATCTTAATTTCTGATGCGGAAGATCCAATTTATGGCAGCCGCAGAGCATACTTTAAAAAATAATGAGCTCATTGTCTTAATTTCTGATGCGAAAGATCCAATTGATGGCAATCGCAGAGCATACTCTTCAAGACAATGATCTTAGCTTTGATACCATGATAAGAAAGAAAGATTAAAAGAGAAAGGTATTTGTTCTCTTATAATGGTGTAGCAAACAATGTACATGAGAAGCCTTTATATAGGCTTAGAGGAGTAAAGGGGCCTAGCATTCTTCCTATGTGGGACCAAAGAGAAAGAGGAAATCCTACAAAACTATACAACATATTCTAACACGAACAACCAAAGTTCTATATGGAAGGCAGTGGCTTAAACAACTTCTTATATGGACACACATCCTTCATACAAGGCAACGGCATCAAGTATGTTGCCAAAGTACACACACATTCTCCATTCGTGCCATAATAAGTGGCAATCAAAGTGGCCTAATTAGTCAATTGAATTGGATCGGGGGTGTACTTCCACATTTGAACAACCAAAGTCCCATATGGACACACATAAGTCAATAGCTTAAACAACCTCTTATATGGATCAAGTTCGAATGGAGAATGTGCGTGTACTTTCGGCAACATACTTAACGCGGTTGCCTTGTAAGAAGGATTTATGTCCATATGAGAACTTGGTTGTTTAAGCCGTTGCCTTCGATGGACGATGTGTGTCCATATGGTAATTTGGTTGTTCAAGTATGGAAGTACACTCCCGATCTAGTTCGATTGACTAATTGGGCCCTTAAGTTCAATTAGGGGGTAAATTGGTCAGATCCGCATGTCGCTTACCCTTCCTATATAAACCCCCCTCCTCCTCTCACTATTCATCACCTCTTCGTTTTCCCTCTCCTCCCTTTCCCTCTCCCTCTTCCTCTCCCTCCTCTTCCACCATCTTTGCGGTCTCCTCGCTTCCCTCAAGGCCCTCCATGGCCATGTCAACCGACGAGCTCTTCACCGTCTTGGCACCTGAGACTGGCCCTTCGCACGCTGTCCTCAGCCTTCAGCTCTCCATCTGCTTCGTCCTCTTCGCTGCCATTTTCGCATTCTGGCTGTCGCCTGGAGGCCTTGCGTGGGCTCTCTCGAAGGCCCGGCCCACCAAGAGCAACGGCGCAGCAGCTGCTGTGTCCGTGCCGGGCCCATCCGGCATCCCCATCCTTGGCCTTGTTTTTGTCTTCACCGGGTCCCTCACTCACCGGGTCCTCGACAAGCTTTCGAGGAGCTTGGGGGCCAAGAGGCTGATGGCGTTCTCGGTGGGGTTCACCCGCTTCATCATCTCGAGCGAACCCGAGACCGCCAAAGAGATGTTGAACAGCTCGGCCTTCGCCGACCGCCCCGTGAAGGAGTCGGCGTACGAGCTCCTGTTCCACCGGGCGATGGGGTTCGCCCCGTACGGCGAGTACTGGCGCAACCTGAGGAGGATCTCAGCGACCCACCTGTTCAGCCCCAGGAGGATTGCCACTTTCGGGAAGTTCCGAGCCCAGATAGGACTTCAAATGGTGGAGGAGATCAAGGGCCTGATGGAGGAGCGGGGCGAGGTCGGGGTGAAGAAGGTGTTGCACTTCGGTTCGCTCAACAATGTGATGATGAGCGTGTTCGGGAAGTCCTACGACTTTGGTGCTCGCAATGGCGGCCGTGGAAGCGACGGGATTGAGCTCGAGTACCTGGTGAGCGAAGGGTACGACCTGCTCGGCGTGTTCAACTGGGGCGATCACTTCCCTTTTCTGCGGTCCCTGGATTTGCAGGGCGTGAGGAGGAGGTGCCGTAAGCTTTGCGAGAAGGTGAACATCTTCGTTGGTGGGATCATCGACGATCACAGGATGAAGAGGAGGCTGAAAGGCGAGAGGAACGAGGAGGACGAGAGCTCTGGAGATTTCGTCGACGTCTTGCTCGACTTAGAGAAGGAGAACCGTCTCAGCGACTCCGACATGATTGCTGTTCTTTGGGCAAGTCCTCTTCTGTCTGCTTTCCAAGTTTTGTTTATGATACATGGTCTGCTTTGCTCCATTTTTCTACAAGAAAAACCATATGTTTCAGAATAGTGTTAGTTTTTCACGGGCTCGAGTCATATCTGATTCGTGCTTAAGTAAACATGCCATTGAAAACTTTGTGGTTGGGATATTTTGGCGTTAGATGCGTTTCCTAGGTTTTTTCTTTTCATGCGAATGCTTTGTACTGGTGAGCTTCTTTTGTTTCTTTGGGTTCATTGTGGATGGATGCTTCGAGTATATATTGATGTTGCATGTTGCATTTTCTCTGCTTTTTTGGGACGTCCCAAGATGTCGAGAATCTGAATATTTTTCCCATCACCTCCTTTTTATCTTATCTGTTGCGGCATATTCCTTTTGCTCGTTTGTTATTTCCCGTTGGCGATCTCATATGATGGTGCAATGTAAGGACGGATTGGCGAGTTGTTCTTGTTTGATGAAAGCGAAAAGGTTAAATCTTTTTTCCCGGTCTTGTTTTGATCAGGAAATGATCTTCAGAGGCACTGACACAGTGGCCATCCTCCTGGAGTGGATTCTCGCCAGAATGGTCCTCCACCCAGACATCCAAGCGAAAGCCCAGTCTGAGATCGATGCCGCCCTTGGCTCGGGCCGGTCCGTCGAGGACTCTGACCTCCCGAAACTCCCGTACCTCCGCGCCATCGTCAAGGAAACCCTTAGGATGCACCCGCCGGGCCCACTCCTGTCCTGGGCCAGGCTTGCCATCCATGACACCCACGTCGGCGGACTCTTCATCCCGGCCGGGACCACGGCCATGGTGAACATGTGGGCCATAACCCATGACGAGGCGGTGTGGGCTGACCCGGAAGAGTTCAAGCCGGAGAGGTTTATGGAGGAGGAGGTGCCGATCATGGGCTCAGACCTGAGGCTCGCTCCTTTCGGTTCCGGGAGGAGGGTCTGCCCTGGCAAAGCCATGGGGCTTGCCACAGTGGAGCTCTGGCTTGCCCAGCTGCTGCAGAACTACAAATGGATCGGTTCGGATCGTGGGGTGGACTTGTCTGAGTGCCTGAAGCTGTCAATGGAGATGAAACAGTCCTTGGTTTGTAAGGCCATTCCTAGGGTTCGGGTTGCTTGAGCTGAGTTTGTTGTGAGTGATGGATTGGCAGGTGGACCTCCTCCATGATTTTGTAAACTCTCTATGGGGAGGTCAATAAAAGATTAGCTAGCTTGTTTATGTTTGGCAAAATAGAACTCTCCCTTCCTTCTTTTTTCTCTTTCTTCGTAGATATATATGTGGTTTCTGCTGGTGCTGATGGACTGTGCAAGATATCTCCGGGTCGGTGTAAGGAAATGTGCTTGATGTCTAGTGCGGTTGCTTTTTAGTGCTTGTTCTTGCCTGTTAGCCCTTGAACCTCTTGTACACAAACCTTCTATTTATACTCAGCGTTCGAGCCCCTTCGGGTGTTGTGCAAGTTGCACCATTTTCACATGTTTCTCGATCACGTGGAGGCCCAGAAATTTTGATCGAATGACTTTTGCCATCCCATAAGGTTTTGTCTGGTTCTAATCTTAGCGCATGCACAGAAGATCCGTACCCGGTTCTTGTGAAAGACGGGAGTGTAAGCTTACGCTATACGGTGGCTGATCACATTTGTTTTAGAAGCTTGGAATATGTTTATATTCTGGAAGTATCCAATATGCCATTGGAACTAATCATTCCTCATCGCTCATCCTTCGAAAGTGATGATGTCGAAGAGGTCTTCACTAAATTGAGGGTCTGAACATACATTTACATGTAAATACGAGAGACATACGATGTAAATATCTTAAGCCCGTGTTATTCTATGCTCATAATGGTAAGCAATTAGAGAGAGAGATTGGTTTATCGGGTTCAACTAAGAGTTATGTCGCCAAAACCTAAATTTGGAGTTTAGTCTTGCACCGTTAAACACTACTCCAATGGTGAGAGCCTAATGAGTTAGAATATTTCGATAAAGATAGCTATCATTGACATAGCAAAAGATAGAATAAAACTTTAGTAAATAGATTATGCATGCGCGCGCGTAAGCATGTATCAAGCACTAGTTAATTAGGTAAACCCGAATACATCTTGTATGCATAGACTATCATATAGAATATGTTATAATAAAATAAAGATTATGTGTTGCCTGATTTTAATCGATTTCAATAAATCTCTCGTTACTGCTCATACGAGAAACTCAACGCCACTATTCCACTATCCTTTAACAATGTTTAGATTTAGGGTTAGGGAGTGTATGGTCATTCTCCTACTCATTCATTCGATACCAACATTTATAATAATTTGAGCTCTCCTTTCCCTTTCAATGCCACTCGCTCTTCATATATTCTCCTTTTCACTTTGTGCATATTTATCTCTTGCAAAGTCTTTTTTGAGCGCCATTTAAAAATGATAGAACAAAAGACCTTGTTCCTAGACATTGATTTCTTAATTAAGGGGCAACTGTAACATTTAAGAAAGTCCCTTTTTATTTTTGAATATTTTTTTGAATTTTCCTAGCTCCCATTTATTATATCATCACTTGAATAGAGACTTTTGAATGATTGAGGAATAAGAACCTAGACACCAAATCATCAATGATATGCTCATTCATATCTTATGTCACACACCCTCTTTTCTCTTTCTTTTGGGCTTTGGCAGATGCAAATCCTTCTCAGAGAATAATTATCTGAGGGAAGCTGTGCTGTGGAAAAAAGCTTTGCTCCTTTTTGGTCACCCTAGAAAGAGAAAAGATTGATGCACGTGGGATTTGAATATTCACGCGAGCCCTCCCATTTTTATCATCATATATAGTCCGGTACCAAACTCCTAGCAGAGAAAAAGGCGGCATCAATACCATAATTTTTGTACAATGCTGCTGAAACTTCTTAAACAAGCATTTACATATCTCGACTTTTGAAAAGCGCTCATTTAAGTGGCTATGGTGATTTAATTGTAGGAAAATCTGATGTGGCTCGTCGGAGTCACTTAAATGGACATTTTTAGAAAAAGTCGTGGTGTGAAAGTGATGGTTCATTAAATTTTTCAGCACTAAGTTCATCATTTGTGAGAATTTGGCTGTAAAATTTTTGAAGTTAGAAATTTGACGAAATGGCAACGTGAGTCAAAAGAAAATATTCTAACTTTGCCACTATTTTTCTTTGTTTTTGTTAAAATCAAAAGAAAAATCATGGAACAAACATTCCAGTCCAAATAATTTCATTTAAAATCACAAAGATCTACTTGTTTTCCTAGAAAAAAGGAAGTAAAATTTTCTTCATCTCTCGTAACTTTGTAGTTGTTTTTTCTCTGACCTTGCTCTGTTTTGAAATTGAATAACAAAATTTGGAACCTTATGGAAATTAAGTACTTCTCTTTGATCAACTGCGAGGATCAATGCTAGAGAACGCTTGGGAACCAATTTAATCCCAATTTCTCAATTTGTGAAGAATCGATACATTTAACAATGTCGACAAGTACATAAACTATGATGGAGGGGAGGGTTTGAGCTAGATCTCTCCCTCCCCTCCCTTTTTCCTTTTTCTTTGGCTGATTTGGTTATTTGTTCTTTTTTTCTTGCTTTCCTCCCGTTTTGAGGAACTTTTCTCTTCTTTTTTTTTTTTTGGGTAAAGGTAAGTGTATATAGACTTTTCACACACCAAATTACAACCTAAAGCACAAACCAGCACCTAACCTTATTAGGACAACTTGTCCACACAAGGTCAGGAAAGGAGTGGCAGGAACTATACAACAAAAGAAGCTAAGCAACAACTAGAACAACAAACCGAAAAACAAGGAAAGCCAAAACCGAAGCTTGAAGGAGAGCTCATGACTTCGGGAGCAGCAGCAAGACAGCGAAGATGGAAGCCGAGGACACCAAATCAGCCATCAGCATCAACAAAACACCAGGGCAGACCACAGGAGCAACACTAGTCAACCAGGACTCCGGAAGCAGCAACAAGATAGCGAGGATCAAAACCGCAAACACCGAATTCACCCAGCAGCAACAACGAAACAGTTAAGGCTCCAAAGGACCCGAAGTTTGGTGGACGGCCGAGGACTCCGGAAGCAGCAGCACGGCTGCAAACCAATGCCGAGGACACCGAAGGACAGCCGGCAGCAACAAAAATTAGCTAAGGCTCCATATGTCCCCGGTAACGAGCGGGGTATTGAAACCCAAGTCATCACACTAGCCGGAAGCAGCACCTTGAGGGTCAGCCCAAATCGCCGGAATAAACACCAGAATAACAAAAGCAAGGGGCGTAGGACTCCAAACCAGCCGCAGAAGCAACAAAACAGCAAAGTTAGGAGGAGAAACCCCTGTCCACGAACTGAGCACAAAGGGAGGAACTTTTCTCTTATGATCTAGTCTAAATCTAAAAAAATTTCTCTCCCATTTCGGGAAGGTTTCTATCCCGATCTAGTCTAAATTTGGGATTTTTTTTGCATATATGATTTTGGGGTTTCGCTTTTCTTGGGTTTCGTTAGTGTACAAACATAGTTTTAAAGGAGATAAGAGGAGTTTCGTGAAGGTTTTGCTTCACAAGTGTCAGATCTTTGCACGTTGAACCTTGTTACTCTACACGGCGATGGTGTTGGGGATGCCGAACCTAGGGGCGCACCACTGAAAGGTAAAGCCGTAATAACAGATGGAGATATCGGTGTGTGCTCATTACTAAAGACGAATTCGGTGATTGGCCGCCGATTTTGGCTTAAAAAAGTCCCGGATCTACTATTTGAGCATATGATCCATCACCTTGTTCTGATGATTTATCTTCTCATATGAAGCTTATTTTGTTGTCTTGATTTGCAGTTGGACAGCGTATTTCTATTGTATATCCATGGTAATGAATCAAATGTTTCTTTGACAAAAAAAGTACATAAACTCTGCACCGCACAATTTTAAAATGTTTCGTGCCAAAACTTTGAAAACGATCACTTCCATGTTAAAACGTTATGAAAAATCAATTTAGGGTAAAAACATTTTAAAAGCATCCA
>CM062221.1:4538687-4651714 GCA_031216235.1 Syzygium jambos
ACTTCTTATATGGACACACATCCTTCATACAAGGCAATAGCTTTAAGTATGTTGCCAAAGTACATACACATACTCCATTTGTGCCATTAACCATTCTTCTAATAAGCGTTTTCTAGAGTGGCCCAATTAGTCAATCGAATCGGATCGGGGGTGTACTTCCATATTCGAACTGATAAGAAAGAAAGATTAAAAGAGAAAGGTATTTGTTCTCTTATAATGGTGTAGCAAACAATGTACATGAGAAGCCTTTACATAGGCTTAGAGGAGTAAAGGGGCCTAGCATTCTTCCTATGTGGGACCAAAGAGAAAGAGGAAATCCTACAAAACTATACAACATATTCTAACACCCCCCTCAAACTCAAGGTGGATCAAATAACGAGAGTTTGGAAAGAAGAAAATTAAAACGTTGTGATGTAAGAGCCTTCGTAAAACAATCGGCAAGTTGATTCTCAGTTCCAACAAAAGGAAGTGAAATAGTGCGAACTTGGACATGATGACGAGTCAGATGACAATCGATCTCAATATGTTTTGTGCGCTCATGAAAGACTGGATTTGCACCGATATGAATGGCACTCTTGTTGTCACAATGCAGAGGAGTAGGATCCAGAAGTGAAACTCTCATATCAGCAAGTAAGCGGTGAAGCCAAACAATCTCAACAGTAGTGTCGGCCATAGCACGATATTCGGACTCTGTAGAGGAGCGTGAGACAATATGTTGTTTCTTGGAACGCCAAGAAATAAGTGAATCGCCAAGAAAAATGCAATAACCAGTGATAGATTTACGATCAGTGACATTGGAAGCCCAATCAGCATCAGAATAGGCACGCAACTTGAGAGCAGAAGAGGATGGTAGAAATAAGGAACGCGATAAAGTGCCTCGAAGATAGCGCAAAATCCTTAGAACAGCCGCATAATGAGTTGTTCGAGGAGCAGCAACAAACTGACTGACAACATGAACAGCATAGGCGATGTCGGGTCGGGAGATAGTAAGATAAATAAGACTGCCAACCAAGGTCCGATAGCGGGTGACATCAGAAAGAGGTTCTCCATCGTCTGAGCAAAACTTTTGATTTAGCTTAATAGGAGTGGCAGCAGTACGTGAATCTGATAGAGCAGCCCTGGACAGAATATCAGCGGTATATTTCTGCTGAGAAATGAGAATACCACGTGAACTGCGAGCAATCTCAAGCCCAAGAAAATAGCGTAGTGGTCCTAGATCCTTCATGGCAAAATGTTGCTGAAGGTGCCGCTTGGTATGCTCAATATGGTCACGATCATCTCCGGTGATGACCATATCATCAACATAAAGAAGAAGAATAGTGCAGCCTGAAGAAGAGGTATGAACAAACATAGCATGATCAGCCTCACTTTGAATGAAACCAGCAGACTGAATAGCATTACTGAACTTCTCAAACCAAGCACGAGGAGCCTGTTTGAGACCATAAAGAGCTCGTCGCAAGCGGCAAACCTGTCCAGAGGTATGAGCAAGACCAGGCGGAGGTTGCATAAAGATATCTTCCTGAAGATCACCGTGAAGAAAAACATTCTTCATATCAAGCTGAAAGAGAGGCCAATTGCGAATTGAAGCAACAGCTAATAAAGTACGGACAGATGTCATCTTTGCTACGGGAGCAAAGGTCTCCTCATAGTCGATACCATACTCTTGCGAGAAACCTCGAGCAACCAGACGAGCTTTGTAACGCTCAATACTGCCATCAGAACGAGTCTTAATCTTATATATCCATCGGCAAGATACGAGGGAGCGACCTGGAGGGAGAGCCACAAGCTCCCAAGTACCAGTACTCTCCAAAGCCGAGAGTTCCTCAGACATAGCCTGGCGCCATTTTACATGCTGAACTGCCTCGCGATAACTAGTAGGTTCTTGTACAGCATGAACAGCAGCTAAAAAAGATCCAAACTTAGTAGAATAAGAAGTAGTAGCAACATACCGGGCAGGTGGACGCCGATCTCGAGGAGGATTACGGCGTGGCTCTAGTTGTGCAGAATCGTCGAGGGCAGATACAGCAGGAGGAGCAGCACAAGGGATAGGTGAAGATGGAGAAGGTGGTAATATATCTAGATCCGATGTAGAAGAGGAACTAGAAGGATTAGGTAGAGGATCAACAGGAAAATCCATAAATGGAACAGGAGACGAAACATGAGGTGTAGTATTTGAAAAGAAAGAGATGTGTTCATGAAACGTAACATCACGAGAAATACGTACACGACGCGCATTTGGGTCATAACAACGGTAACCTTTGTGCTCAGTGCTGTAACCCAAGAATGCACATGAGATAGAGCGGGCGGTAAGCTTTGTACGTTCAGTGAGTGGAAGAATGACAAAACAAGTACATCCAAAAACTCGAAGGTGATTATAGCTAGGAGGTCGAGAGTAGAGACGCTGAAACGGGGTGTCTTGATGGAGAACAGATGAGGGTAGGCGATTAATTAGATGAACAGCAGTGAGAAGAGCCTCAGCCCAGAACTCAGTGGGAACAGATGTGCCAAGTAAGAGAGCTCGAGTGGTCTCTAGAATATGACGGTGCTTGCGTTCAGCAACTCCATTTTGAGCTGGAACCCCAGGACAAGATAACTGAGGAAGTGTACCATCACTAGCTAAGAGAGAACGAAAGACACCAGAGATATATTCTCCCCCTGAATCTGAACGGAAAACTTTGATTTTTGTATTAAATTGTGTGGAAACCATGGAAGTAAAAGACTGATAGATGGTAAAGAAATCACTTCGTTGACGCATAAGATAGACCCATGTATAACGAGAATAATCATCAATAAAAGATACATAATATTTGAAACCACTCTTGGAAGAGAGCGGGGCAGGACCCCAAACATCAGAATGAACAAGATCGAAGATCGCACTAGTTCTAGAGTTACTAACAGGAAAAGGCTTAGCAGATTGCTTGGCCAAAGGGCAGATAGAACATGGAGGAAGACTACCAGAAGAAATAGGACCCAAAGCACCTTGTTGGTGAAGGACGGTGAGACGAGAAGACGGAATATGTCCAAGACGCTGATGCCACCGAGCAAGATTGAGGGTAGCCAACACAGGATGAGGAAGAGAGGAAGTTGGAAGATGGAGATGTTGCATAATATAAAGTCCATCCCGTCTACTGCCCCTGCCAATCATCTTGCCACTCAAACGATCCTGCACAAAGCAAGAGCTATTTGTAAAGCTTACAGTACATCCAGCATCGGTGAGTTGTCCAACAGATAATAAATTGAGAGCCAAAGAGGGAACATGTAACACATCAGGGACATTGAAATCTTCAGAGACGGTAAGAGTATCCTGTCGGGTAGCTACTAGAGGAGAACCATTAGCAGTAAAGAAATGTGCTGGTTGCTTGAGCTCAGAGAGCTTAGTGAGAAAAACAGCGGAAGTAGACATATGTCTAGCAGCTCCTGAGTCAAGTATCCAAGTAGTAGAAATATCACCTGAAGGTGGAGTAGCTGCAGCGGTGCTTCCAGCAGATGAGAGAGTTGTAGAAGTACCAGAATCGGGAAAAGACCTGGGCAAAGAAGGACTCAAACGGGCAAGTCGTGCCTCAAGAGCAGCAATACGATCCTCCGTAGAGGGAGAAACCAGAGTAATAGGTTGAGAGATTGGAGATGCGGTAGTGACTCGTGGTGATACAGAAAGACGTGAAGCATTCCTCTTCTTCCAACAATGTGACTCGTCATGACCAGGACGATGACAATACGTACATGAAAGGCGGCGAGGACCACGAGTAGGCGAAGGACGTGGTGGAGCAGCCAAAACTATAGGCGGAATACGTGATGGAGCAGCCAAAATAGCAGTTGAATCAGAAACTGCTGAGGAGGAAAGAAGACCAAGACGAGTTTCCTCAGACTGTAATTCTTTGACAGCGTCAAGAAGGGATGGTCTTGGAGAGCGGTGAAGAAGTTGGCTGCGAACACCTTCATAGGGAGAGCCGAGCTTCATAAGAAAAGAATGTAGACGGTGCCTATCTTGAGTTTGAAGTCGAGTAGATGGACATCGAGTACAGTTCAGGCATGATGGGCAGAGAATAGGAGCAAGAATATCCAGTTGACTCCAAAGTGAGTGCATGTAATTGTAGAAATCTCGAATAGAACGAGACCCTTGCGTAGCACTGTAAACTTCTTGCTCCAACTGATAAACTCGAATGTCCCCTGTCTGGGTGAACATCTCGGCAAGCTGATCCCATAAACTTTTCGCCTCAACAATATTAGAAAATTGTGGGCGAAGAGCAGGATCAATGGAACCAAAAATGATAGCCCATGCCTTTCGATCAGCAACATTCCATGCTCGAATTTCAGCGGCACGTTTCGCAACTTCATCAGATGATTCACTGTTAAGAGTACCAGGACAAGGACAAAGTCCCTCAACATGCTCAAACAAGTCGCGATAAACAAGTGCTGCCATTGCCGATGGTTTCCAAAGAGAATAGTTTGAACCATCAAGTTTGACGTCAATACGATCACTAGAATCACCCATGATGGCAGAAAAAGAAAACACTAGCAAAGCTAGAAATATGGATTGAGGTGATCGAAAGGATCGAGAAAGAAGAAGCGCGGATTAGAACGAGCAAGGATGATGGCCCAAAAGCCCTAAACTCATTATCTTAATTTCTGATGCGGAAGATCCAATTTATGGCAGCCGCAGAGCATACTTTAAAAAATAATGAGCTCATTGTCTTAATTTCTGATGCAAAAGATCCAATTGATGGCAATCGCAGAGCATACTCTTCAAGACAATGATCTTAGCTTTGATACCATGATAAGAAAGAAAGATTAAAAGAGAAAGGTATTTGTTCTCTTATAATGGTGTAGCAAACAATGTACATGAGAAGCCTTTATATAGGCTTAGAGGAGTAAAGGGGCCTAGCATTCTTCCTATGTGGGACCAAAGAGAAAGAGGAAATCCTACAAAACTATACAACATATTCTAACACGAACAACCAAAGTTCTATATGGAAGGCAGTGGCTTAAACAACTTCTTATATGGACACACATCCTTCATACAAGGCAACGGCATAAAGTATGTTGCCAAAGTACACACACATTCTCCATTCGTGCCATAATAAGTGGCAATCAAAGTGGCCTAATTAGTCAATTGAATTGGATCGGGGGTGTACTTCCACATTTGAACAACCAAAGTCCCATATGGACACACATAAGTCAATAGCTTAAACAACCTCTTATATGGATCAAGTTCGAATGGAGAATGTGCGTGTACTTTCGGCAACATACTTAACGCGGTTGCCTTGTAAGAAGGATTTATGTCCATATGAGAACTTGGTTGTTTAAGCCGTTGCCTTCGATGGACGATGTGTGTCCATATGGTAATTTGGTTGTTCAAGTATGGAAGTACACTCCCGATCTAGTTCGATTGACTAATTGGGCCCTTAAGTTCAATTAGGGGGTAAATTGGTCAGATCCGCATGTCGCTTACCCTTCCTATATAAACCCCCCTCCTCCTCTCACTATTCATCACCTCTTCGTTTTCCCTCTCCTCCCTTTCCCTCTCCCTCTTCCTCTCCCTCCTCTTCCACCATCTTTGCGGTCTCCTCGCTTCCCTCAAGGCCCTCCATGGCCATGTCAACCGACGAGCTCTTCACCGTCTTGGCACCTGAGACTGGCCCTTCGCACGCTGTCCTCAGCCTTCAGCTCTCCATCTGCTTCGTCCTCTTCGCTGCCATTTTCGCATTCTGGCTGTCGCCTGGAGGCCTTGCGTGGGCTCTCTCGAAGGCCCGGCCCACCAAGAGCAACGGCGCAGCAGCTGCTGTGTCCGTGCCGGGCCCATCCGGCATCCCCATCCTTGGCCTTGTTTTTGTCTTCACCGGGTCCCTCACTCACCGGGTCCTCGACAAGCTTTCGAGGAGCTTGGGGGCCAAGAGGCTGATGGCGTTCTCGGTGGGGTTCACCCGCTTCATCATCTCGAGCGAACCCGAGACCGCCAAAGAGATGTTGAACAGCTCGGCCTTCGCCGACCGCCCCGTGAAGGAGTCGGCATACGAGCTCCTGTTCCACCGGGCGATGGGGTTCGCCCCGTACGGCGAGTACTGGCGCAACCTGAGGAGGATCTCAGCGACCCACCTGTTCAGCCCCAGGAGGATTGCCACTTTCGGGAAGTTCCGAGCCCAGATAGGACTTCAAATGGTGGAGGAGATCAAGGGCCTGATGGAGGAGCGGGGCGAGGTCGGGGTGAAGAAGGTGTTGCACTTCGGTTCGCTCAACAATGTGATGATGAGCGTGTTCGGGAAGTCCTACGACTTTGGTGCTCGCAATGGCGGCCGTGGAAGCGACGGGATTGAGCTCGAGTACCTGGTGAGCGAAGGGTACGACCTGCTCGGCGTGTTCAACTGGGGCGATCACTTCCCTTTTCTGCGGTCCCTGGATTTGCAGGGCGTGAGGAGGAGGTGCCGTAAGCTTTGCGAGAAGGTGAACATCTTCGTTGGTGGGATCATCGAGGATCACAGGATGAAGAGGAGGCTGAAAGGCGAGAGGAACGAGGAGGACGAGAGCTCTGGAGATTTCGTCGACGTCTTGCTCGACTTAGAGAAGGAGAACCGTCTCAGCGACTCCGACATGATTGCTGTTCTTTGGGCAAGTCCTCTTCTGTCTGCTTTCCAAGTTTTGTTTATGATACATGGTCTGCTTTGCTCCATTTTTCTACAAGAAAAACCATATGTTTCAGAATAGTGTTAGTTTTTCACGGGCTCGAGTCATATCTGATTCGTGCTTAAGTAAACATGCCATTTAAAACTTTGTGGTTGGGATATTTTGGCGTTAGATGCGTTTCCTAGGTTTTTTCTTTTCATGCGAATGCTTTGTACTGGTGAGCTTCTTTTGTTTCTTTGGGTTCATTGTGGATGGATGCTTCGAGTATATATTGATGTTGCATGTTGCATTTTCTCTGCTTTTTTGGGACGTCCCAAGATGTCGAGAATCTGAATATTTTTCCCATCACCTCCTTTTTATCTTATCTGTTGCGGCATATTCCTTTTGCTCGTTTGTTATTTCCCGTTGGCGATCTCATATGATGGTGCAATGTAAGGACGGATTGGCGAGTTGTTCTTGTTTGATGAAAGCGAAAAGGTTAAATCTTTTTTCCCGGTCTTGTTTTGATCAGGAAATGATCTTCAGAGGCACTGACACAGTGGCCATCCTCCTGGAGTGGATTCTCGCCAGAATGGTCCTCCACCCAGACATCCAAGCGAAAGCCCAGTCTGAGATCGATGCCGCCCTTGGCTCGGGCCGGTCCGTCGAGGACTCTGACCTCCCGAAACTCCCGTACCTCCGCGCCATCGTCAAGGAAACCCTTAGGATGCACCCGCCGGGCCCACTCCTGTCCTGGGCCAGGCTTGCCATCCATGACACCCACGTCGGCGGACTCTTCATCCCGGCCGGGACCACGGCCATGGTGAACATGTGGGCCATAACCCATGACGAGGCGGTGTGGGCTGACCCGGAAGAGTTCAAGCCGGAGAGGTTTATGGAGGAGGAGGTACCGATCATGGGCTCAGACCTGAGGCTCGCTCCTTTCGGTTCCGGGAGGAGGGTCTGCCCTGGCAAAGCCATGGGGCTTGCCACAGTGGAGCTCTGGCTTGCCCAGCTGCTGCAGAACTACAAATGGATCGGTTCGGATCGTGGGGTGGACTTGTCTGAGTGCCTGAAGCTGTCAATGGAGATGAAACAGTCCTTGGTTTGTAAGGCCATTCCTAGGGTTCGGGTTGCTTGAGCTGAGTTTGTTGTGAGTGATGGATTGGCAGGTGGACCTCCTCCATGATTTTGTAAACTCTCTATGGGGAGGTCAATAAAAGATTAGCTAGCTTGTTTATGTTTGGCAAAATAGAACTCTCCCTTCCTTCTTTTTTCTCTTTCTTCGTAGATATATATGTGGTTTCTGCTGGTGCTGATGGACTGTGCAAGATATCTCCGGGTCGGTGTAAGGAAATGTGCTTGATGTCTAGTGCGGTTGCTTTTTAGTGCTTGTTCTTGCCTGTTAGCCCTTGAACCTCTTGTACACAAACCTTCTATTTATACTCAGCGTTCGAGCCCCTTCGGGTGTTGTGCAAGTTGCACCATTTTCACATGTTTCTCGATCACGCGGAGGCCCAGAAATTTTGATCGAATGACTTTTGCCATCCCATAAGGTTTTGTCTGGTTCTAATCTTAGCGCATGCACAGAAGATCCGTACCCGGTTCTTGTGAAAGACAGGAGTGTAAGCTTACGCTATACGGTGGCTGATCACATTTGTTTTAGAAGCTTGGAATATGTTTATATTCTGGAAGTATCCAATATGCCATTGGAACTAATCATTCCTCATCGCTCATCCTTCGAAAGTGATGATGTCGAAGAGGTCTTCACTAAATTGAGGGTCTGAACATACATTTACATGTAAATACGAGAGACATACGATGTAAATATCTTAAGCCCGTGTTATTCTATGCTCATAATGGTAAGCAATTAGAGAGAGAGATTGGTTTATCGGGTTCAACTAAGAGTTATGTCGCCAAAACCTAAATTTGGAGTTTAGTCTTGCACCGTTAAACACTACTCCAATGGTGAGAGCCTAATGAGTTAGAATATTTCGATAAAGATAGCTAGCATTGACATAGCAAAAGATAGAATAAAACTTTAGTAAATAGATTATGCATGCGCGCGCGTAAGCATGTATCAAGCACTAGTTAATTAGGTAAACCCGAATACATCTTGTATGCATAGACTATCATATAGAATATGTTATAATAAAATAAAGATTATGTGTTGCCTGATTTTAATCGATTTCAATAAATCTCTCGTTACTGCTCATACGAGAAACTCAACGCCACTATTCCACTATCCTTTAACAATGTTTAGATTTAGGGTTAGGGAGTGTATGGTCATTCTCCTACTCATTCATTCGATACCAACATTTATAATAATTTGAGCTCTCCTTTCCCTTTCAATGCCACTCGCTCTTCATATATTCTCCTTTTCACTTTGTGCATATTTATCTCTTGCAAAGTCTTTTTTGAGCGCCATTTAAAAATGATAGAACAAAAGACCTTGTTCCTAGACATTGATTTCTTAATTAAGGGGCAACTGTAACATTTAAGAAAGTCCCTTTTTTATTTTTGAATATTTTTTTGAATTTTCCTAGCTCCCATTTATTATATCATCACTTGAATAGAGACTTTTGAATGATTGAGGAATAAGAACCTAGACACCAAATCATCAATGATATGCTCATTCATATCTTATGTCACACACCCTCTTTTCTCTTTCTTTTGGGCTTTGGCAGATGCAAATCCTTCTCAGAGAATAATTATCTGAGGGAAGCTGTGCTGTGGAAAAAAGCTTTGCTCCTTTTTGGTCACCCTAGAAAGAGAAAAGATTGATGCACGTGGGATTTGAATATTCACGCGAGCCCTCCCATTTTTATCATCATATATAGTCCGGTACCAAACTCCTAGCAGAGAAAAAGGCGGCATCAATACCATAATTTTTGTACAATGCTGCTGAAACTTCTTAAACAAGCATTTACATATCTCGACTTTTGAAAAGCGCTCATTTAAGTGGCTATGGTGATTTAATTGTAGGAAAATCTGATGTGGCTCGTCGGAGTCACTTAAATGGACATTTTTAGAAAAAGTCGTGGTGTGAAAGTGATGGTTCATTAAGTTTTTCAGCACTAAGTTCATCATTTGTGAGAATTTGGCTGTAAAATTTTTGAAGTTAGAAATTTGACGAAATGGCAACGTGAGTCAAAAGAAAATATTCTAACTTTGCCACTATTTTTCTTTGTTTTTGTTAAAATCAAAAGAAAAATCATGGAACAAACATTCCAGTCCAAATAATTTCATTTAAAATCACAAAGATCTACTTGTTTTCCTAGAAAAAAGGAAGTAAAATTTTCTTCATCTCTCGTAACTTTGTAGTTATTTTTTCTCTGACCTTGCTCTGTTTTGAAATTGAATAACAAAATTTGGAACCTTATGGAAATTAAGTACTTCTCTTTGATCAACTGCGAGGATCAATGCTAGAGAACGCTTGGGAACCAATTTAATCCCAATTTCTCAATTTGTGAAGAATCGATACATCTAACAATGTCGACAAGTACATAAACTATGATGGAGGGGAGGGTTTGAGCTAGATCTCTCCCTCCCCTCCCTTTTTCCTTTTTCTTTGGCTGATTTGGTTATTTGTTCTTTTTTTCTTGCTTTCCTCCCGTTTTGAGGAACTTTTCTCTTCTTTTTTTTTTTTTGGGTAAAGGTAAGTGTATATAGACTTTTCACACACCAAATTACAACCTAAAGCACAAACCAGCACCTAACCTTATTAGGACAACTTGTCCACACAAGGTCAGGAAAGGAGTGGCAGGAACTATACAACAAAAGAAGCTAAGCAACAACTAGAACAACAAACCGAAAAACAAGGAAAGCCAAAACCGAAGCTTGAAGGAGAGCTCATGACTTCGGGAGCAGCAGCAAGACAGCGAAGATGGAAGCCGAGGACACCAAATCAGCCATCAGCATCAACAAAACACCAGGGCAGACCACAGGAGCAACACTAGTCAACCAGGACTCCGGAAGCAGCAACAAGATAGCGAGGATCAAAACCGCAAACACCGAATTCACCCAGCAGCAACAACGAAACAGTTAAGGCTCCAAAGGACCCGAAGTTTGGTGGACGGCCGAGGACTCCGGAAGCAGCAGCACGGCTACAAACCAATGCCGAGGACACCGAAGGACAGCCGGCAGCAACAAAAATTAGCTAAGGCTCCATATGTCCCCGGTAACGAGCGGGGTATTGAAACCCAAGTCATCACACTAGCCGGAAGCAGCACCTTGAGGGTCAGCCCAAATCGCCGGAATAAACACCAGAATAACAAAAGCAAGGGGCGTAGGACTCCAAACCAGCCGCAGAAGCAACAAAACAGCAAAGTTAGGAGGAGAAACCCCTGTCCACGAACTGAGCACAAAGGGAGGAACTTTTCTCTTCTGATCTAGTCTAAATCTAAAAAAATTTCTCTCCCATTTCGGGAAGGTTTCTATCCCGATCTAGTCTAAATTTGGGATTTTTTTTGCATATATGATTTTGGGGTTTCGCTTTTCTTGGGTTTTGTTAGTGTACAAACATAGTTTTAAAGGAGATAAGAGGAGTTTCGTGAAGGTTTTGCTTCACAAGTGTCAGATCTTTGCACGTTGAACCTTGTTACTCTACACGGCGATGGTGTTGGGGATGCCGAACCTAGGGGCGCACCACTGAAAGGTAAAGCCGTAATAACAGATGGAGATATCGGTGTGTGCTCATTACTAAAGACGAATTCGGTGATTGGCCGCCGATTTTGGCTTAAAAAAGTCCCGGATCTACTATTTGAGCGTATGATCCATCACCTTGTTCTGATGATTTATCTTCTCATATGAAGCTTATTTTGTTGTCTTGATTTGCAGTTGGACAGCGTATTTCTATTGTATATCCATGGTAATGAATCAAATGTTTCTTTGACAAAAAAAGTACATAAACTCTGCACCGCACAATTTTAAAATGTTTCGTGCCAAAACTTTGAAAACGATCACTTCCATGTTAAAACGTTATGAAAAATCAATTTAGGGTAAAAACATTTTAAAAGCATCCATTTAAGGTAGCGAATGATAACCATTCTGTTCCGGAATGAGTTCCTGAATCAGAAATAGATTTTTCTATTTCTGGTTCCTCGATGAGTTTCTGAGAAAAAAAACCCGTTTGATAATGACAAAAAATTTCTATTTCTAGAACAGAAACCCGTTTGATAACAGCACAAAATTTCTATTTCCTGAAATAAAAACCCGTTTAATAAACAACAGAAAATTCTATTTCCAGGAACAAAAATCCATTTTTTTAGAAATCGAATAAAAATAATAAAAAATCCGAAAAATTCATAAAAATCTTTAAAAAAATTCAGAAAATCCCAAAAAATTGAAAAATTCCAGAAAAAATCATCAAAATGTCGAGAAAATAAAAAAATTTAGATTTCAGGAAAATAGGAAATTTGTTGAATTTTTTCAAAAAAATCAAGAAATAAAAAATTTGAAAACTTCACAGAATTGCTTAGAATACCTGTAGTCACCCACTTTTAGTGAAATTTAAATTTTTTTTGTGCCCAAAAAAATCAAAAAATCAAAAATTTCAAAACTTCACAGAATGACTTACAATACCTCTAGCCACCCACTTGGAGTAAAATTTAATTTTTTTTAGATGCCCAAATGGTAATTTTGATTTTTTTTTATTTTTTTTGGTTCCTAAAGAAAATTAAATTTCACTCAAAGTGGATGGCCACATGTATTCTAAGCCACTCTGTGAAGTTTTGAAAATTTTTCTTTTTTGCTTATTTTTATTTTTTTTCGACACATAAAAAAAATTAAATTTTACTCAAAGTGGGTGGCCACAGATATTCTAAGCAATTATGTGAAGTTTTTTATTTTTTATTTTTTTTTATTTTTTTCGGCACATAAAAAAATTTAAATTTCGCTTAAAGTGAGTGGCCACAGGTATTTTAAGCTATTCTGTGAAGTTTTGAAATTTTTTATTTTTTTCGGCACCTAAAAAAATTAAAATTTCACTCAAAGTAGATGGCCACAAGTATTCTAAGCCATTCTGTGAAGTTTTGAAAATTTTGATTTTTTGCTTTTTTTTATTTTTTTCGGCACCTAAAAAAATAAAATTTCGCTCAAATTGAGTGGCCACGGGTATTCTAAGATATTCTGTGAATTTTTTAAATTTTAGAATTTTTTTATTATTTTTTATTTTTTTTGGCAACTAAAAAAATTAAATTTTGCTCAAAGTGGGTAGCCATAGGTTTTCTAAGCTATTTTGTGAAATTTTGAAATTTTTTATTTTTATTTATTTTTATTTATTTTTTTCGGTACCTAAAAAAATTTAAATTTCACTGAAAGTGGGTAGTAACAGATTCTAAACCATTCTATTAAATTTTGAAATTTTTGATTTTTTGCTTTTTTTTCTCACCTCAAAAATCGTGACTTCCATATGAATATGTGTGTTGAAGAAAATGAATTCCTCAGAAATGGTTCTCACTTTTGTTCCAGAAATGAAAAACCAACTTTTTTTTAGTTCTCATTTCTGGTTTCAGAATCAGTTTTGGAAGTAAACTTGTCTCGGAAATAGAAAAATGAAATTGCGTTACCAAACGGGTTTCTGGTCCAAAACTGATTCTGGGAACAAAAAACCAGTTCTGGACAGAACCAGAATGGTTTTCATGCAGCACCTAAGTGACTCTGGTGAGACATATCAGATTTTTTTTTATTCCAGGAGTCACTTAAGTAATTATTCTTTAAAAGCTATGACACTAAAGTTGGCGTTATACAATAATTATGGCACCAATACTATCTTTATCCCTAAACCCCCAATTTTATTTTATTTTTTGTTCTTGGCTCCTTTCATTTTTCTAGATTCCCATTCACACTCATATCTCCCTCCTCAGCCCAAGCACAGCCCCCCCTCCCCTCTCTCTCTCGCAACTTCTCCAATTATTTACACATATGCAAGAATCTAAGTGATGGTCTCAAGTGTTCTCCTGAAGCCAAGTGCGTCTAGCCGTACGAAAGCTGTACTGGGGTTAAAGTTTTAGTCCGACGATTAATTTTGGCTATTAGGATATCTAAGCATTTCGTCACTTCATTTGGGTCTTAGACATGGTCTCTGAATTTTCGACAACTGTAAGGACAAAAATTTTTAGGTCCTCCCTAATGATATTATTCTTATGCACCAAATTCAACCACCATGAGTCGATCAATTCCGCGATTTTGATGGAACGAGAGATGTCATGCTTCAGAAACACTAAAGTTCTTTCGATCGCTTAGTCATAAAATGCCCCAAGAAAACGAGAGATAAACCACGACTAGCAAGGAGAGATTATCGCATGCGCATTCGGCACCAAGCTCCGAATTGTATATAGACTATCGAGTTCGGAGGGTCCCATCACATGTAAACGGGAAAGTCCGTCGTCTTCAAGAGTTCAAATACAAACTCTGGCACGTATCAGGTGCACATGATAATTTTTCATCTCACGTTATTGTTTCGCCGGAATTACTCCCACGACGAAATAACTTTCACTAAAGTTGTTTTTCGATTTTTAATAAGAGATCGGGTTCTATGGCATTTCTATCCTATCTAAGCAAATTATGCAATCAAAAACTTCACTCTGATTGAAACTATATAAACATGAACTGTGCCAGAATTTAATTAATGACAAAGCTTAGAAAGTACAGCGTATACAAATGTATGGAAACTTTGCTGGAATTTAATCAATAACAGGGTCTGACTACACCAGGATATCATACTGAAATTTAATCGATGATGCGAATCTAAAAAATAGGCAAAAATACACTATAAGTGCTATAACTTGTGTACGGCGCTCACTTTGGTGCCATAACTTTTTTTCGAATCACTTTGGTGCCAAGTCGGAGGAAAAACGATCACTTAAGTGTCATAACATTTTTTTGGATCACTTTAGTGCTAAAATTTTTGAAAAATGATCACTTTAAGTGCTAAAATTTTTGAAAAACGATCATTTAAGTGCTAAAATTTTTGAAAAACGATCACTTAAGTGCCAATCTCCGGCGAGACTCCGGCGAGCCACATCAGCTTCAGAAATTAATAAAAAAAATGCCACGTCAGATTTCCGGCGAAAAATTGTGTACGGCATCGGAGTTGGCACTTAAGTGATCGTTTTTCAAAAATTTTAGCACTTAAGTGATCGTTTTTCAAAATTTTAGCACTAAAGTGATCCAAAAAAAAGTTATGCTACTAAAGTGAGCGCCGTACACAAGTTATGGCACTTGTAGTGTTCTTTTGCCCTAAAAAATACAACTCAGATATTAAAAGTACTGCGTAGGAAAGCTTAAAGATAATTGAAAGATATCTTTTTGTTTTATATATTCTAGGGGGGGTTCTTTGTTGGACAGCTAGTGATATTTATAGTGAGGGTGAAGTAATTGCCCCTCAACGATGTCCAGAAGTTATGCTTCCTTAAGTAACTTCCATTGACCTCATCTGTTCTCCTTTGCTTCTATGTAGTAACTGCTTTTTGACGGTATCCATTAACTTCTATTGACCTCATCTATTCTACTTTATTTCCACGTAGTAACTGCTCCTCGACAATGTCCAGTAGTTATGCTTCGGCAAAAGGACACTATAAGTGCCATAACTTGTGTACGGCGCTCACTTTAGTGCCATAACTTTTTTTCGGATCACTTTGGTGCCAAGTCGGAGGAAAAACGATCACTTAAGTGTCATAACTTTTTTTTTATCACTTCAGTGCTAAATTTTTTGAAAAACGATCACTTAAATGCTAAAATTTTTTAAAAACGATCATTTAAGTGCTAAAATTTTTGAAAAACGATAACTTAAGTGCCAATCTCCGGCGAGACTCTGGCGAGCCACGTCAGCTTCAAAAATTAATAAAAAAATTGCCACGTCGGATTTCCGGCGAAAAATTGTGTACGGCACCGGAGTTGGCACTTAAGTAATCGTTTTTCAAAAATTTTAGCACTTAAGTGATCGTTTTTCAAAATTTTAGCACTAAAGTGATCCAAAAAAAAGTTGTGGCACCAAAGTGAGCGCCGTACACAAGTTATGACACTTGTAGTGTTCTTTTGCCGCTATGCTTCCTTAAATAACTTCCATCGACCTCATATGTTCGCCTTTATTTTCGCAAACTTCACTCCTCCACATTTTGAATAACTACCTTCCTTGTGTGGAGACAGTTTTGTAATTATCAATGATCATTCCATGACTGGGTCTCCAAACGATAACCGTTCTTTTCATAGTGTGCATCTTCAATGCTAGTCATCTCAATCGTTTTCAAGTTTTGGATGGTACAAGAACTCACCACTGGCACCCATATTGGTGGTTACGAACCATCCGTCATCATACTTTGACAATTGGACATGTGGCATTAGAGATCACTGTCATCGATTGACACATGTTGACTCTTGTATCCGTCAATGGACCAACATGTGCAAGATCTCAGTCATGTGCTATATACGTGATTATCTTTATCCTTGCTCACGTGCCATTCCCTTTAAGCTGTTGCCTTCTACGGAGGATGTGTGCCCATATTAGAATTTGATTGTTTAAATATTAAAGTACCACACCGATCCAATTCGATTGACTAATCGGGCCACTTTGGTTGCTACTTATTAGAAGAAGTAGTGGCATGAATGGAGAATGTGTATGGTATTTTGGCAACATACTTAAAGACGTTGCCTTGCATGAAGGATGTGTGTCCATATAGGAATTTAGTTGTTTAAGATGTTGCCCTCAATGGAGGATGTGTGTGTCCATATGAGAATTTGGTTGTTCGAATATGGAAGTACACCCCCGATCCGATTCAAATGACTAATCGGGCCACTTCAATTGTCGCTTATTACAAGAAGGGGTAATGGCCCGAATGAAGAATGTGTATGTACTTGGAAATGCTCTCATATGTACTTTGGCAACATACTTAAAGTCGTTGCCTTGTATGGAGGATGTGTCCATTTGAAAATTTGATTGTTTAGGCTGTTGCCTTTTATGTAAGATGTGTGTCCATGTGGATTTGGTTATTCATAAATGGAAGTACACCCCTTATCCGATTCGATTAACTAATCGAGCCACTCGGGTTGCTGCTTATTAGAAGAAGGGGTAATGACACGAATGGAGAATGTGCATGTGCTTGGAAATTCTCTCATATATACTTTCAGAACATACTTAAGTTTTTGCCTTGGGTTGAGGATGTGTGTTTTTATGGGAATTTGGTTGTCAACCATATTTGCCGTACTAGAGGAATTTACTAAGGTGTCCATTGAAAAATTGGCTGGGGGTTGCTTGATTTTGATTTTAAAGCAAGTCATCGAATATAGAAGTACATCTTCAATCCAATACGTCTGACTGATCGAGCCACTTGGGTTGCCACTTATTAGAAGAAGGGATAATGGCACGAATGTGCTCTCGAACTTTGATTTAATGTGTAATGTTATTCATAAACTTTCAATCTGTTCAATGTGGTCTTTCAACTTTAGTCCAGTGTGCAATGTCGTCCCTAAACTTTTGATTTGTTCATGTGGTCCCTAAACTATGGGTAAATCTTCCCTTATCAAAACAATAGAAAGCCACATCCCTAGGATCGGCCTTTGGAGATTCAGTAACATATGAGCTTTCATTGGTTATTCTTTTGTAATTTCGAGTTACCTCTGGCATATGTGCCATAGTTACATGTGTCTTAGTGTTAGCTTTAACGTGCTCAACCTTGTCTCCATTCCAAAAAGCCAACATTTGGTGTAAAGTGGAAGGTACACATTGGTTTCTATGAATCCAATCTCTTCCCAATAACAAATTGTATGACCCATTAGTTTTGACTGCACAAAAAAACATCTTGAAGGTCATTGATCCGATAGTTAGATCAGCGACAAATATCCCTTGGCATCAATCACTTCACCAGGTGAAATCTAGGAACTAAATATTGGATGGGATAATCTCCTCGTCTCTCCTACCCAATTTCCTAAAAAATCTGTAGGGAATGAGATTCAATATAGACCATCCATCGACCAAAACTTTAGAAATCGGTCGAGCATTGACATTAACATTTATATTGAGTGCTCTAAGATGCTTGGAATTGTGAACATGTAGTTTCTCAAGTTCCACCATTTTCTCGCTATCAAATTGAAACTCAGCTCACTCCTCTTCATTAATAATCACATCTTCATTTTCCTTTTTTTCCATTAAGGCAACTCAAAATTCTAGAGGAAGTTTAGCTTGGACCATACATGAGTTTGTAGGGATTAGTGATTTTGATAAAATAGTTTACCTATGTTCCGATTTATTGGTCATTCTAGAACTCACCTCTTTGCTCTCCTCTTCAACTTGAATTGGTTCCTTGGACTTCCTTTACCAAACCAAATTTCTAGCTTGGAATTTTTTGGGTTTATAAATCGTTATAAGAGTTGGCTTACCTTGGGTAATATATATGGATTTGATTGATTTGTTGCTGCAACTTGTGTATTCTTTTCTTCCTTTGCAACCTTCCTTTTTAAGTTCTTGTTATGTTGCCCCTTGATCCTTGAACTTCCCTGGACTAGAATCATTGATTTTCTGGCAATATGTGAGGTATCATCAAGGCTCAATGATACCTGAGGATTGACATCTTCAGAAAATAAATCAACAAATTTTTCCCCCCAACTGAAAGGAACAACATCATGAGAGTGTGAAGGGGTAGAGCCTAATCGACATAGCAACCAAATTTGCCGCTTGGTTCCCCAATGTTCCTATGGTAGGATTGCCTTCTTCATACCTTTGTTTAAACAACTTTTGTTTTGCAGGGTGTGGTTTCAAATAGACAATTCACTCTAGGATGGTCTTGTTGATTATCAGGGCGTTCGGCATAACTTTGTTGACTGCCATGCTTATCATCCTAAAGCAAAATTTTGACCCGCGAAACTCCTCCTCTCGGCGAAGAATAAGAATTCTAATTGATCTCGTGCTTACATCGAGCATAAAGATTTGGACATTGTATTTCCTTACCCATAGATCTCAGGAAACCACGCCCGTCATCATAGGAAAAGGGTCGACATCAACCTCCATTGGAGATTTTTCTTTCTCACCTGCGAATTTAATTTTTCCTTGTTGAATTGCTTCTTGAATATTCTTCCTCAGCACAATATAGTCGATAATATTGTGACTCCAAGAATGATGCCACTTATAATATTTCTTGCCTACTAATTCATCTTTACTCGGAATAATCCGGTCTTCAACCAACTTTATCTGGCCATCTGCTAGAAGTAAGTAAAAAATCTCATATACCTTTCTTATATTGAAGGAATAATAGTGATTATCGTTTGCCTTAGCCATGACATCGGTTTTCTCTTTGGTCTTTGCTGGTATCAACACTTGACACGTATATGCCATGTCAATCATCTTTTTTGTCTCAACATACTCTGTTTGACCCATTTCTTCATCGAATTTAGTCCCGTTGATGAAATTCATATCATGCTTTCGTGCCTCTTGTCTTTTTCCTTTAGCAAGCTTTCATGTTTGGCCTCTATCGTTGCTAATGAAAAAAGATCGTAGAAAGATTGTCTAACCATTCTTTCTCTTATAGTGAACTTCAAATCGTTAAATGCAAACTTCGCAAATGTCTTTTTCAGGCAATGACACAAGACATCTATTTCTTGCCTTCTTAAATTGAGATATATACTGATATATTGATTCATTGTTTTGTTGCTTAATTACTGACAATTCTGCTACAGACACATATGGAGCAGCCATTTGAAATTGATTATGGAACATTCTTTCCATTTGTTCCCAAGAGAAAATCGAATTAGCCAGCAAGGATGCGTACCACATAAATGCGGTCTTGGACAATGACAGCAGGAATAACCGTAATTTTTAATGTTTGTCATGAATTACATCACGACACATCGTATTGAACCGATTAAGATGTTCATATGTTGATTGATCATCTTCACCAATATAAAGGGCAAACTCTGGCATTTTAAAACCTCTTGGGCACGGAATTGTATCCATCTGTTCGGATACAGTCTTTTGTATATGGATCTAGTATACCCCATGTCACATCCATATTGTCGCATTGCTTGATATGATGCCAATTAATTTTGATTGTAAGGCAACACAACTGGTGCCATGGCAAGTTGAATTCCGAAAATAGGTTGTGGCTTTGCTTGTGGTGCGTATTGTGGTAATTGTTGTGGGAACTGTGGTTGTAATTATTGTGAAAATGGTTGTGGTAACTGTTGCAATGGTTGATAGGCTTTTTGTGATAATTGTGGCAATGGTTGAGAGGCATTTTGTCGAAATCGTGGCAATGATTGTAATAATTGTAGCAGTGGTCGAGGGGCAGGGGCATTTGTGGGAATGGATGTAGTAACTGTTGCAATGGTTTAAGGGCATTTTGGAAATGGTTGTGGTAATTGTGGCAGTGGTTGAAGTGCATTTTGTGGAAATGGTTTTGGTAATTGTAGGATGTCCTATCCCATAGGCGAGGTTGGAAGTCTGCTTTGATTGTCGACGCCAACATTAGGTCTATATGGCGTAGATATGAAGTTGGGTTGAAGCAAAATACCACATAGTTGAACATCGTCACTTACTAATGATGGCACATTTTATTGAGGATTCTAAATCACCAAGCCACTATTGCCGTTTCCATTTAGGTTAGCGTGAACTGGATAAGGAAAAATACTCCCGTTAATCAGTTTTGGCCCACAGGTCTGGGTCGTACTAATGTTCTCAATTCTCTGTAATAAATCGATAGGGTTGGCTTCGTTAACCAGTGTCAACCCACAAGTCTAGGTCGTACTGATCACTTCACCCCTCTGCAGGATTCTAGGCGGTGCTTGTTGTATAGCTTGTCCTACAAGACCAAATTTAAGTGGAGTGGTAATGGGTTGAGGGACATACTCGGAAGATGAGACATGATTGGCCTAACTTTGAGTTGAACTGCTTGAAGCTCCTTGCTTATTTGCAATGTCGTGGATGGTGTTAACCATTAGTGGTGTGACCATATCCGCCATGCATTTGGTAACTAGGTTGGCCAAATCATTATGTTGCTCCTCAATGATTCTTCTCATGGTAGCAATTGTAGCTAGATTCAGTTCCATTTGTCTTCTTTGCTCCTCAGTAAGTTGCCTGGGTATATCTACGTCCCCAACTTGCATTTGATTTGTTACTGGTTGCACATTCCACGACTCAACATGTTCTGACCTTTCAGTAACAAGGCGTGGAGGCCAATTGTTACCAGTGACATTATCGAGATCAAGTTGGCTATGATTTCTAGTACGTGTCATTGTAACTCCTCAAACCAACCACAAGGGTCCCACTAGGCGCGCCAAAAAGATATTTCACCAAATTGTTTCCATATGAAATATCTTTCATTGAAAGTTGTTCTTCGGTTTTTAATGAGAGGAGAATGGATTTTGTGGCGATTCCTGACATGAGGTATCCAGGCAAACTATGGAATCAACTACTTTACTTCGATTGAAACTATACAAACACAAATCGTGATGGAATTTAATCAATAACAAAGCTCAGAAAGTACAATGGATACAGATATAAATAAACTTTGCCTAGATTTAATCAATGACAAGGTCTAACCACACTGGGATATCACACTGGAATTTAATTGATGATGTAATATAAGGATAAAAATACATGTTGGAATTTAATCGACGACACGAATCTAAAAGCTATAGCTAGAAAATTGAAAGTACTGTGTAAGAAAGCTTAAAGATAATTTAAAGATAAAATTTTGTTTGATATGTGCGGAGACGGGGGGACTTTGTTAAGGGAAGCTCTAGTAACTTCCCCTTAACGATTTCTGACAATTATGCTTCCTTAAGTAACTTCCTTCGACCTCAGTTCTCCTTTATTTCTATGTAGTAATTGCTTCTCGACAATGTCTAGCAACTTCTACCAACCTCATCTATTCTCCTTTGTTTCCATGTAGTAACTGCTTATCGACGATGTCCAGTAGCTATGCTTTCTTAAGTAACTTCCATCAACCTCTTTTTTTCTCCTTTATTTCCACAAAATTTACTCGTCCATGTTTTGAATAACTACCTTCCTTGTGTGGAGACGATTTTGTAGTTATCGATGATCATTCTATGACCGGGTCTCTAAATGGTAACTGTTCCCACCATAGCATGCATCTTCAATGCTAGTCGTCTCAATAGTTTTCAAGTTTCGAATGGTACAAGAACTGACTACCGGTGCCCATATTGGTGGTTATGAACCGTATGTTATCGTACTTTGACTACTGGACATGTGGCATTAAAGATCATTGCCATCGATTGACACGTGTTGACTCTTGTATCCATCGATGGAACAATACGTGCAAATCTCACTCATGTGCAATACATGTGATTATCTTTATCCCTGCTCACGTGCCATTCACATGCTTTCTTTATTCGAGTGCCAGGCACATGTGTACAGATGACAAGATTATTTTTTGTGTCAACAATTATATTGCCTGGCTTATGTCTAAAGTATGCCCTACTTTTAAGCTATAGCTATAAAATGATCGGAGGTGGCCCAAAGAAAGGGCGCTTAATTTTTTCGGATGCCAAAGGAATATTTTGTGCTTTCATCACATCCTAACTTGCCCAATACAAAAAAAGCATAGCCCCACATTTAACAAGACTATATACTGCCTGCGTCCCCAAGTTAAATATTAAATTCTGTCCAACTTGTGAGGTCATTCTCGTAATGTTAAAAACAGTCTTTGGCACTCATAGTTTCTGCAAGGAAGAATAAAAGCCTATTTACTGGATCAATTCGTCACAATGCCGTCAAATTTTCGATTTTCACAATCGCTCGAGAAATTATGTTAATTGATTTTTCGTTCGTGTCATGAGATCCATGGCGTTTACAGAAGATAAGTCCTTGACTAATCACATGACCTAATAAAAATGTATTTGATGTTGCGCGTTCGAATTCTATTAGTTATGGAACGAATTTGACTCACTATAATCGCGCAAAATCAATGCATGAGCGGCGAGGCACAAGAACCCTAGATGGGAACAAAGCAATTCCTCGTCGTCGTCGTCATCACCAATTATTACAAAACCCCATTTGGTACCACAAATTGGTTTCATTGAAGAACTCATGCATTTCGAATTTTATTAATCATGAAATGAATTTGACTCGCTATAATCGCACAAACTCAGTGAATCAGCGGCTTGAAGCTCAAGAACCCTAGAGATGGGAATTCCTCCTCCTTCTCCTCCTCCTCGTCATCATCACCAATTATTACAAAACCCCATTTGGTAATCGATTTCATTAAAGAACTCATGCATTTCGAATTTTATCAATTATGAAATGAATCCGACTCGCTTTAACCGCACAAACTTGATGCATCAGCGGCTTGAGGCTCAAGAACCCCAGAGATGGGAACAAAGCAATTCCTCCTCATCCTCCTCATCATCATCATCGCCAATTATTACAAAACCCCATTTGGTACCACAAACGGTTTCATTAAAGAACTCGAAAGGGAGAGATGAATCAATTCTTGGCCAGAGAAAAGAAGGGTTCCTGCACAAACAAAAGAGAACATCCTCCACACTTGCATGCGTAGTAAAGTTTCCATATGAATGATGATGATTGATGAAGATGATAATTCATGGATCGCAATCATACATATATTCTCTTGTTGGTTGCTTCTCCAACACGAGCTTTAAGCATGTTAAAGAAACATTAACACAAAAAAACACCCTTTTTTTTATTCTTTATATTTTTTCCCTAGTTCTAATGTTCTCTCATATGGACCAGAAAGAGGAGAGAACTTAGCACTTGCTTCCTTTTGCGTCTAATTATGAGATGCTTGACGTTCATTTATGACCCCTCAGCACTAGCTTGTCTCAGCAATCTGAGATTGGAGCAGAAAGGCCAGGTCACTATACTCTAGGATAGGTCCCATTATTTAACAATCATATGATATAGCAAAATAATAATTTATAAATATTGCAGCGTCCAAAAACAAAAAAATCAATCGATTTCTCATGTTCATGTCCATAAGAGAGGACCCCTTCTTTACTTTGAAAATGGGATCCACACGCATGCCCTAATTATTTGCTGCTCTACTAGCATTTGCTTTTTTGACCATGATGATGGCTCTAGCAATCACATGAATCAGGACTAAGTGCTCGCAAAGCACGATTCATTACAACCCTAAAGCATGATAGGTTCCAATGGATACATTATGAACTCTTAGGTCTCATGTGATAGTGCGTAAGAACTCGTATACTCCGAGACTATCTAATAAAATTTCATTATTTGATTCTAAAAGTGGGGCTTCTTTCGTCAAATATCATTTTCGTTACCTACTAAATTACATATCAATCAATGAGTTTTTTAGCATCATGCCTCTTGAATCAACTCCAACGAACGAAAAAGATGTTGCATTTTTAAAGTTTTTAGGGTTCATAGGATGACCTTATCCCTTCAAAGAAGTTTTCAGTTGTATATAAGCTGCATTGCGATGACCTCAAGGCTTGACTTGGAGTTATTTATTCACATACCTTTCATCATCAAGTAGAATCGAATTAATTTCGTGCATATACAATAAAAAATCAGTTAGTGGGTACAAAAAAAATGAATCAATCGATTACGTTGAGAACATTTTTCTTTTCTTTTTAAACATTCTTTTTCTTTGATTTAGAAATTCTCAACAAATTCAAGAATTCAGAAAAGATTTATAAGACTTCTAATTTTATTTACACTTAACTCGTCATAAATTTCACAATGAGGATCGCACAAAATCAATACATAACAAGATTTTCCAATATTGAAGACAAACTATGAATACACAGTACATAAAACACATGCGTTTACCATAAAATAGAAGTGTGTAATTTGATATTCCATGGCTATATTCGGTCCGGTGGCCTAAGTTGGACACATTCACCTCCCTCTCGATGGAAACAATGCAATTTGTGCAGTAACAAATGTCTAGTTCCAGCCTACGGATCATAGCGAAAACTCTTTTGACACTATTTGCACACCATTTGATGGTCTATAATCTCGAAGAATTCTCATAGCTCTCTACTTTTCGGTTAGTTAACCAAATCGGGTACATTGTTGTTCAAAAGTTCAAACCACTCGTATGTCTTAAAATCGAGATAATTGTATATATAAAGTGGGAATTTGTTAAAAGATCGAAATTCTCGAGAATTTGTGAGAAAGTGATGAAGGTGAACATGAGAGGGAGAGAGACCTCTATTTCGAAGGAAATTCTCTGATTTTCTTTTAAAGTCGGCCAGCTGGCCGTCGAACGGTCACCGAATCAGAGACTGCCGGGGCCTTTGAGGTCCCATTTTTAATTCTTTTGGGACCTTGCCATAGCTAGCTAGTCCAAGTATTAAATGGAAGAAGCTCAGGCCAGGATTGAACTTTTATATGTTCTTGTGCTGATAAGCCCAAAAGCCTTGGCCTTCAAAAGGCCCATCTGGTTCAGATCACAGAGAAATGCGGCCCGGAACAGCTTTACAACACAAGTTACATCCAATGACTCTTTATTTGCGAAAGCATCATTTTGGGATTGGTCGTGCCAGATGTGATATGTTATTGACAACAAAAGTGGACATCTTCACTAGTGATGATGCTCATAATCGAATCCCACCACAGTTATGTCAGATCAATGGATTTTGTGTAGTAAACTTGGTTTACAAGCATAATAATGTTTGTCATCAACCGTTCGTCGAAATAATTCATGCACTTAGAGCTCCTACATCAAATTGACAAGTAACACATGGAGACCAAAAACAATAGGGGTTAGCGATGGGGGAAAGTACGCAAAATAATGAATACAATTACCAATCTTTGGCTGTCGGTGATATTTGAAAATATTTGGGATTACACTGTTGGGTTCCTCAAGTGCTAAAAACATAGCGAAATTTGTAAACCGAAATCCTAGACAGGATCAATGCGTATATTGAAATCTAAATAGAAATTCAACACGTACTTTTTTGCAGATTGAAGGTAAATTAACAATCGATTATGTCTGAATTAGCGCTCCAAGTATTGCGCCTCTACCGGTATCCACACACACGAACGGAAGTCTTCAACGATCCAAATGCTAACTAAATATCTTGGACTTCTTTTTCTTGATTGCCTTTGATCTTCGAGACTCTCTCAAAGATCTCTGAGCAGAGAACGATTCTTTTCGTATTCTCTTGGAGGCGTTTTTTTCTCTCTTAGGGTTTTTTGTCACCCACACGCTATATATATATATATATAAACTCATTATCTACGCGAATTAAAAGAAGTGAGGCAGGGTGATTTGGGCCCGCTAAACTGTCCACCTTCAATCGTACGTTTAATCGTTATCTCATAACGTGCACGACCGCGTAGATAAGTTGAATAGAGAATAAATTAAAATCTACTTCTTATTATAAGTAGATCCCAATGCACAGAAAATATTAACTCAGTTCGCTATTGTGTGCGATCCTTTAGGTTCACTAAACTTTAGTAGTGTACTCAAAACCCTTTTTGGTCTACAAGTCATAAGCGATCTCGAGCAAGACATTATGACTATCTAAGTATAGTGAAGGTCGATTTTCCGACACAACCTAATTCACAACTAATATTAGAGTATCAACCTTAATTGATTCCTAGGCAAATCACTAACATACACCACATTAGTTCATTTCATGTCCAAATCTTTAGTCTCAGCACATTCTCCAATCCAACCGTAATCGAGAGATTATCAAGATAGTAAGTCTCTAGAGAGGTAAATTCTTGCCTGGATCCGAATCCACATGGATCGAGTTCATCAAAGCAATTGATCATATAGATATCATACGATAAACGGTTATTATTTCTTTGGGTCTAAAGATCTGGATCCAAGGAAGCTGCCAGTTGTCTTCTCAGCTTCTTTTTTATTTAAGCAAAGGAAGCTCTTTTCCGAACCTTAAATAGCATTACATGAACCACAAAACCAATCGAGATTTGCCAAATTATGAGCGCAGCAGTAAAGAAGGAGATCATAATTCACCGTCCCATGGAAAGAATAATTGAGCTGTTCGCCAACAAAAGAAGTCTCTCTGTAACCACTTCAAATGGGGGAAAAGGAAGAAGATGATGCAAAGAAAGAGTGAATTCCTTGTTTAGCAAGCAAACTTGTTCCTGCCTGAAATGGAAATCCAGCATTAAAGCCTCATCACCAACCAAATCAAAATCATATCAAAAAGGTTGTGCAAGAACTCTAAGGTTGTGCACTGATCTATTTTATCTTAGTAGACACTAAAGTACTGAAGCTCACCCCATTATTGATACACTCATCCAAACACATTATGCTGCCTTGGCCTTTTCGTCTTCTATCTTTTTTCTTTTTACTTTTTTTTGGGATCGAAACACTTCTCCGGCTGCGCACCACGCTAGGTAAAGGTTTGGCCTCTAAAGAAAGAGTAATTCGTATAGAAAGCGCCATGAGATATCTTAGCTAAGGCAAAATTTGGTGACACACTCATATGTGGTGACTAGTGACCACCTTACGTAAGTATCAAGAAGTGATAATGGTTTCTCATCATGCTCTCTCTTACTAGCATTTGCATAGCACAGCCTCAGAAAGAGACTAACGATTCAAGAGGGAAATATATTAACATGCTCCTCCACAATCAGTGACTAAGCATAAGCCATGAAGTCTGTATAATAACTTCACATTGCGCCAATCACATCTCTCTGCCTCCAGAGGAGTTCGAGAATAGAAGCCTCTCTAGCTATATTCTTTGTGAAGGCTTTTGCGACGAAACGGCTACGTGAACATTGCAGAGAAGAAAATTTTGCCCAAGGATGGGGGCTCTGCTCTCCATGGCTTTTCCCATCATTTCTTTTTTTCTGCTTTCTTGTTTTGGCATTTCTTCTACAGGTTAGCGGTTCTTGACGATATTCTCTGGTTTTTAAGTTATTTTTTTCGTTAATCCCAACTCATTTTTTGATGCATGCAATTCGGTTCATTTCGTTTCGTGTTATTTTGGAAGAATTGTGTTTGAGAAAAATTCTCGTGTTTCTTGTGCTATTAAGCAAGGAAAAAGCAGGCATTCCACAAATATTAAGGGAACATTTTCTTTGGATTTAAACAGAGAATTCGATCCATTTTCCACGATTAGAGTAATTTAACATCAAACAAGAATGGATATTATGACACTGCTACATTCGATGATCAATGCATGAGAATAGTACTATACTTACATTTTACATGATGTGATATTTACGAGAAAAAAGTACAGCCGATAAAAGAGATAAGCTTTGAGAGAAAATGTACTAAATTTGGTCAATTGTTGGATAATACAAATGAGGGGAGAGATCCCTTATTTACACATGAGACCTCTTAATTATACTTGTTGGATCTCTCATTGATTTAACGGTAAAGCTCTAATCTTATGAAATATCTACAATGTATTTCCCATTTTACCCCTACAAATATCCAGGCCCCTAGAAGTATCTAGACACTATTTCTAGCTATTCCCTAGAAATATGTAGATATCATTCCTATAAATATCTAATCAGTGTACATTTTTTATATTGCCCTTGAAAATATCTGAAGTTTCGGGCTCTAGAAGTTTCAAGGCTTTTCGAGCTCTCGAGCCATTTGTTTAGTCTATTGGGTTTAGAATTTTCTTGGTCCGTGACACAACACTAATAGTTTATAGTGAAAGATTACTGGACAACCGAGATGTGACTTTGAGTTTTTCACTCTTTTGGGATTGAAATTCGTGTATTCTTGATCTGATTGATATGCAGAAGCATATGATGCGCTTGATCCTATTGGAAATATCACGATCAAATGGGACATAATGAGCTGGACCTCGGATGGTTATGTGGTGAGTGCGAGGACGAAGATTTCATAGACCTTTTATTCCTGGGTTTCGTAATGTGTCTTCACCGGTTTTGTTAGAGATATAATCTTATAGATATCAATCTTCCTTGATTGATTCTATTTGATGTTATTCTGATATTGTAATATTTTGTTGCTTTAGATAGTTATCTTGAATAGCCTATAAATAGGCTCATGTATCATCAGTATTATACACACAAAAATATACAGAAATTCTCTTTTCTACCTTACTCTTCTCATGGTATCAGAGCCAATATTTTTTTTTTTTGAGGAAGGGGCCACGGTGTTTTTAAGCCAGTAGCCATAGCCGCGCGGGATATCCATTCTCCGCCGAACGGACGCCGAACTGTCGTCTTGATCGCTGTTAGACCCTTCAATTTTCGTCATAAGAAGACTCGGGAAACTGCCGCCACGCGCCGCCACGTCATTGGCCCTCCGACGCCATCGACTGTAAGCCTCTTTTCCGACGTCAATAGTTGGATATAATCCAAAACAAACACCACATACAGGTTCTCCATCCTCCGACGAGTCCAGAACAGCAACGAACGTCACCGGAAAGCTCCTCACGCGCCCTCACGCGCCACGAGGTCCTCTGCGCGTGAGATACACGCGCCGCGTGAGACTCACGCGATCTGCCGTCCGAACCAGTGACGTCATCCTGTGACGTCATCGACACGTCACCGCCAAGTCATCTGCCACCTGTGATATCCACGCTGAGTCATCTGCCACGTCATCATACCACTGCGACGGTTGACCGGCGTTGACCGACCGTTGACCGGCGTTGACCAGAACGGTTTATCTATTTTCTGACCGGTTCGATCTCTTTTGGACCGGTTCTTGGCATTTTCAGACCGGTTCCTGAGGTATTTCGACGTCCTGAATCCATTTTTGGCCTTATTTTGTCAATATCAGTCTTGGAAATATCAGTTTTTCTCAGAATTCATTATATTGGGTTCATTCTAATATCATGGAAAAGTTAGAAGTCTCGGTACCCATTCAAACCATCTTGAATGGATCAAACTATATTTTATGGGCTCAAGAAATGTCAAGTTTTTTAAAAGGACGAAAACTTTGGCGTTACGTCACTGGAGGTATTCGCGAGCCTATTCAGGCTATTGGTGAGGCTGATGATAAATTTGCTGAACGATTAGAGGAGTGGGATAGTAAGAATCATCAGATACTCACGTGGATTCGAAACACTTCAATTCCATCTATCAAACTTCAATTTGGTCGACTCGATACAGCAAAGGAAGCTTGGGATCTTCTTGCCGGTCGTTATTCCACATCAGATATTGCTCATCAATATCAACTATTAGGGAATTTACATCGCATGCATCAGGAGACAGGTCAGTCTATTAATGAATTTTTATCTTCGATGCATGCTATATGGGATCAGCTAGCCTTATCTGAGCCTAAATGGGAGTCAACTACTGATGCCCGCATGTTTGTTGAATATCGTGATCGAATGCGCGTAATGCAATTTTTGATGGCACTTAATGATGAGTTTGAACCTGTGCGAGCTTCACTTTTGCATCGAGATCCTTTACCTCGTCTTGAGGCAGTTGTCTCAGAACTGTTGACGGAAGAAACTCGACTAGCTACTTTAAAAGCACAACGTGCTACTCTATCAGTCTCCACTCCTACAGATGCAGTATTTGCCACTTCTGGTTCTTCCTCATGGCGAAAGCCTTACTGTACGCACTGCCGTCGATCTGGTCATCGTGCATCCAATTGTTATCAGCTGCAACCTAAGCAACCTGTGGGAACAAACAACCGATCTCGGTTCAGAGGTCCGCATGTGCGCTCATCCATTACTGCTGCTACCATTGAGGATTCTTCCAACCGTTCATCAGTTACTCTATCTTTAGATGATCTTCGATCCACAGTCCGTTCCATTATTCAAGAATCTGGCAGTTCTAGCTCCTCTGTACCTAACTCCTCTGCTCTGTCGGTTAATCCAGGTACTTCTAATTCGTGGTTCTTTGATTCTGCCTGCTGTAATCACATGACCTCTAACTCCCATTTATTCAAGTCAAAATCATACACTTCACAAACACCTATTATTCATACTGCTGATAACTCTAAGATGCTAGTGAGTCATACAGGGAACATTTTGACGTCCACGTTATCCTTGCCCGATACATTTATGGTTCCCAAACTCTCATTAAACTTGATATCTGTGGGACAGCTATGTGAACTTGGTTTTGAAATTCATTTTTCTTCGAATGGTTGTCATGTGCAGGATCCACGGACGGGACAGACAGTTGGGACAGGCCGTAAAGTGGGTCGCTTGTTTGAACTTGTTTCGTTAAAGCTTCCCAATTCCTTTATTAGTTGTGCTACCACAGTTTCATCTGAAACTTGGCATTCTCGTTTGGGTCATCCTTCTTATTCTAGATTAAGTCCCTTGATTTTAAGTGGTCATTTAGGTTCCGTTGACAATAAAACTTTTGATTGCTTGCCTTGTAAATTGGGAAAACATCATGCCTTACCATTTAATATTAGTGACTCTGTCTCTTATGCTCCATTTGATCTCATTCATTCGGATATTTGGGGACCATCTCCTACTCCCACTATGGGTGGATCTCGTTACTTTGTGATTTTTATAGATGATTATTCTCGTTTTACATGGCTATATCTTATGAAGAATCGATCTGAACTTACTCATATCTACAGTAACTTTGCTGCCATGATCAAAACACAATTTTCTCGAGATATCAAAGTTTTTCGTACTGATAATGCCATGGAATATAGGGATAGAGAGTTCCTTAGAATTCTTTCTCAGAATGGTACTGTCATTCACCGTTCTTGTCCAGGAACTTCTCAACAAAATGGTCGAGCAGAGCGTAAACACAGGCATATCTTAGATATCACACGAACTCTTTTAATCTCAGCATCTTGTCCAGAACAGTTTTGGGGAGAGGCCTGTCATACTGCTATATATACTATCAATCGTATTCCGTCATCTGTTATAGGTAACATTACTCCTTACGAGCGTTTGTATGATAGTGTTCCCAATTACAGTCTACTTCGAGTTTTTGGTAGTGCTTGTTTTGTACATCTTCTCCCTAATGAACGCACGAAGTTAGAACCTCGTGCTCATCTATGTTGCTTCCTTGGATATGGCATTGAGCATAAAGGGTATAGATGTTGGGATCCTATCTCTAATCGTCTTCGTGTGTCTCGTCATGTTACATTTTGGGAACATAAGATGTTTTCATCTCTCCGTCCATTTGAATCCTCCCCTATTGTTCCAACTGACCATTTCTTCACCAATCCGTCTGTAGATCTTTTTCCAGAAGATGACACAATTGATTCTTCCTCTTTGGACTTGCCCTCTCCTAATCTTAATGCAGGTATTTCTGGAAATCCCACTTCGGCAGATCCTGACATGTCTATGCCATCCGCGGATTCTTCTTCTCCTGTTCGTCGTTCCACCCGTGTAAGTCAACCTTCTGTTCGACTTCGTGATTTTCACTGTTATTCCACAATTGCTTCTTTTCACGAGCCTCACACATATAGAGAAGCTTGTACTAATCCTCTTTGGCAACAAGCAATGGCGGATGAGTTGCAAGCATTGGAAAAATCTCGTACTTGGGATTTGGTTGATTTGCCTCCTGAAAAGTCTGCTATAGGTTGTAAATGGGTGTACAAGATCAAAACCAAAGCAGATGGTACAGTTGAACGCCACAAAGCTAGACTTGTAGCAAAAGGTTTCACTCAGGAATATGGCATTGATTATGATGAGACGTTTGCTCCAGTTGCACGTCTTACTTCTGTTCGCAGCCTCCTTGCTGTTGCTGCTATTAAGCGTTGGCCTCTGTTTCAGATGGATGTCAAAAATGCATTTCTCAATGGTGATCTCACTGAAGAAGTCTATATGGAGCCTCCTCCTGGATATACTCACACTCCTAATAAAGTGTGTCGCCTACGCCGTGCATTATATGGACTGAAGCAGGCTCCTCGTGCATGGTATTCTAAGTTTAGTTCCACCATGGAACGTCTTGGTTTTACGTCCAGTCCCTATGACAGTGCACTCTTTGTTCAACAAACATCTCATGGGTATATTTTGCTATTATTATATGTGGATGACATGGTTATTACTGGCGATGATTATAATGGTATTATGAAACTTCAGCATTATTTGAGTCAACATTTTGAAATGAAGGATCTCGGACGGCTCAGTTACTTTCTAGGTCTGGAGGTTACGTCAGATTCCTCTGGTTATTATCTTTCTCAAGCGAAATATGCCACTGATCTTCTTTCTCGAGCGGGACTTACCGATGACAAAACTGCTACAACCCCCATTGAGACTAATGCCAAATTTGATGCCAAAGATGGCACTCCTCTTCCCAATCCTACGCTTTATCGACAACTGGTTGGTAGTCTTGTATACCTCACTGTTACCCGTCCTGACATTGCTTATGCTGTTCATATCGTAAGTCAATATATGACCGCACCGCGAACGACTCACTTTGCTGCAGTTCTTCGAATTCTTCGCTATGTCAAGGGTACCTTATTTCACGGTCTTCATTTCTCTGCTAACTCAAGCTTAGAGTTGACAGCTTATTCTGATGCTGACTGGGCTGGCGATCCTCTTAATCGTAGATCTACTACAGGCTACTGCTTCTTCTTAGGAAAGTCTCTTATTTCCTGGCGAAGCAAGAAACAGACTACCATCGCACGATCAAGTACTGAAGCAGAATATCGTGCTCTTGCTGATACAACATCAGAATTACTATGGTTGCGGTGGTTATTGGAAGACATGGGGATCCGTCAAAATGGTGGAACAACCATTTATTGTGATAATCGGAGTGCTATCCAAATAGCACATAATGATGTTTTCCATGAGCGTACCAAGCATATTGAAATAGATTGTCATTTCATACGCTCTCACGTGCATCGAGGTCTTGTTCATCTTGTTCCCATTACATCGATTGATCAGACGGCAGACATTTTCACTAAGGCACATCCACCCAGGCGTTTTCAAGATCTCTTTTCCAAACTCCAGTTGACCTCTTCTATGTCACCTTGAGTTTGAGGAGGGATGTTAGAGATATAATCTTATAGATATCAATCTTCCTTGATTGATTCTATTTGATGTTATTCTGATATTGTAATATTCTATTTGATGTTATTCTGATATTGTAATATTTTGTTGCTTTAGATAGTTATCTTGAATAGCCTATAAATAGGCTCATGTATCATCAGTATTATACACACAAAAATATACAGAAATTCTCTTTTCTACCTTACTCTTCTCAGGTTTAAACAGGCCACGGTTTCGATACATAACTTCCAGCAATATCGCCATATTCAAGCTCCGGGATGGCAATTGGGGTGGACATGGGCCAAGAAAGAAGTGATCTGGAGCATGTTGGGAGGCCAAACCACGGAGCAAGGCGATTGTTCAAGGTTCCCCGGGTCAATCCCGCATTGCTGCAAAAGAGATCCGGCGGTCGTCGATTTGCTGCCCGGGACTCTGGACAACCTGCAGACAGCGAATTGCTGCAGAGGAGGAGTGCTCAGTTCACGGGTTCAGGACCCGCCAAATGCTGTGAGCGCATTTCAGATCACCACGGGCCTCGCCGGGACTATTAACAAGACTGTGAGATCGCCCAAAAACTTCACCTTCAATGCCCAGGGGCCCGGTTACACTTGCGGGTATCCAAAGCCTGTGAGGCCAACCAGATTTGTGACGCCTGATAAAAGGAGATTCACGCAGGCAATGAGTAAGCCAATTCTTATACTAAATGAAGCGCATTGCGTCATCCTGAATTTATCTGACATTTGAATCGCTTACTTTTGGCAGTGACTTGGAATGTCACCTGCACATATTCTCAGTTTCTCGCGCAAAAGACGCCTACCTGTTGTGTCTCCCTTTCATCGTTTTATAATGATACAGTTGTGAATTGTCCACCGTGTACGTGTGGCTGCCGAAACAATGCAACGCATTCTGGGAGCTGTATACGGTGAGCTCTCGTACTTTGCTTTGAATTGTGTCTTTTCGAGAGTTCCAGTCAGGATCTTGTACCAACCCACCTTTAACTCATCGATCTGCTTTCTGGTACACACGTTTACAGGTCCGATTTGCCGCACTTGGCTTCTGTTGTTTCTCATCGGAGCAAATCCGTCAACACTCCTCTACTACAATGCACCAGCCATATGTGCCCAGTCCGTGTCCATTGGCACGTCAAGCTCAATTACAAGGAGTACTGGCGAGTGAAGATCACCATCACAAATTTCAACTATAGAGTGAACTTCACCCAGTGGAACCTGGTTGTGCAGCATCCCAACTTGGATAACCTCACCCAGATCTTTAGCTTCAATTACAAGCCGCTGACTCCTTATGCCGGGTTAAGTATGTCGCGCCTCTAAAGACCTTGTTAGTGTCGCTAAGTTGATGAACAGTTTTGGAGTTGAGCATCTGTTTTTGCAGATGATACCGCCATGTTATGGGGAGTGAGGCACTACAATGATCTGCTCATGGAAGCTGGTCCCTTTGGGAATGTGCAAATCGGAGCTTTTATTCCGGAAGTACAAGCCCCGCTTCACGTTCGATAAAGGATGGGCTTTTCCTCGCAGAATATACTTCAACGGCGATGACTGCGTCATGCCACCTCCAGACGCTTACCCATGGTTGCCAAATTCCAGTCAACGATCAGTCATCTCGACTCTATATTCAGTGGCGATGATCTTGGCATCAGGTTCACTATTATGGGCTTATTGATGAGTGTCAGATTAGGAACTATATACTATTTGGTGAACTTCTCTAAAATTGCTGTGGGGTTCTGTTCTATACTGAGAGGACTATCGCCATTTCTTTTGCCACTAGATCAGGGGCTCAAAACCGAAATTCGGGTGCAAAATACCCATTTTGATTAACTTTTAGTCGGGCGTGGTGTATCGATGAGATCACGATCGGTTCTCAATTTCTCCGTAACCGCTAATTGCACCTTACAAAATTATGTCAACTCAATGTTATTAAGCCCACCTTCCCTTTGTTTTCGGCCCAATCTCTCTTGTACAGCCCAGCTGCATTGCCTTTTCCTTTTTTCGGCCCAGCCCTCTTCTTTTCTTTCTCTCTTCCTCACGCTCGCGAGAAAGACCGAACAGGGAGGGGACCACAGTGAGGCGAGCTTTACAGAGCAGAGCGGGAACGTCGCGTTGCAGGGGGAAATGCCGCGCGCAACAGCAGGGAGGCGTCGTCGCGTGACGCCCAGCGTCAGGCACGTACGGCGGTCTGAGAAGGAGTCCCCGATTCGGGGATAAAGAGGAGAGAACAGGGAAAGCCTGGGAGAGGGACGGAGGGGGAAAGAAACAGAGAAGAAGGAAGAGGAGAGGTGAAACCGAGAGAGAAAAACGACGAGGTGGGGGAGGCTGAAAGGGGGAGACCGGGAGCCGGAAGAGGTGCTTGAGAGGGGAGCGCTCCGGCCCCTGAGCTCAGGAGTGCCGCCAAATCCCCTCCCTCTTCTCGGTGCGCTGACCCCGTCAATCCATGCCGAAAGTTGAACCGGAAATCGGAAAGCTGCTCGGCATGAGCTTCTTGTTCCTCGAATCAACGACACGAGCGTCCGAGCCTCCGTGGAAGAGTCCAGTCGCCGCCGTCCCCGTCCACGCCGACTACGATTTCCGCTCCGCTTCTGACCGGTAACTCTCCTCCTCAATATCCCTGTTTTTCTTTACCCTGTTTTGGCCGAGTTTAAGATGCCGAACTCCTCCAACGAGTCCACTTGAAAACAAGGAAATTTTGTGACCAGAAAGGTAGATTTAGAGCTTAATACACCCCCATCTGAACCAAAAAATTGCATAAAACTCAGATCTGGAGCCCTTACTCTAGTCACACAGCACTTGCTCGATAAAATGCCCCAATGAGTCTCTTTGAGCTTAGAACCCCGAAATTTGGTCGTTTCTTTGCAAACCGAAACCATTTTATTGCAAAATATGGCTTTTTAAAGCTTCACACTTCCTGTTCAAGTCACGAACCACTTCGAATATCCGCCTAAAACTCTCAATGAACCACGCCCGCCATGTGCTCGATGAAATGCCCGAATGAAGCTTCAACTCTTTTCTTGTGAAATCGAGCTCTAAAGCTTTGTTGTATACGTGGTTTGCATTGATGTTCTTACTGAATCTGCGTTTGGTTGCCTTTCATGTGTTTTTTCTGGCATGTTAACGTTGTCCTAGTCGGTCTCACGTATGCACTCCCTCGACGGAGATGATCTTCAGCACCGACGAAGCCCGCGATTTGAGGCCGCCCTAGTCAGTCCATTCCTCCTTGTTTTAGTGTGTGTATGCTTGTTTATTTACTGATTTATGGTATGGATTCGGGAGGGCAAATCTCTGGGGTCGAAAGTAGGATAGTTAGAGAGTGCATCTTTTCGTCGTCGGAGTGATCCCCGAAGCGTTGGCCAGCGGTGACGGTGTAAGGCCAGCGCCGCTCGTCGGCGCTGGTGGCCCGAGCCGATGGCCGGTGGCGGACGTCCCCTCGTGTAATCACGGTGGAGCTGGCTTCGGCGATAAAGAGCTCTCGGTGAAGGAGTTCAGGAAGAAGATCACGTGCATGGCAAAAGGAACGTAGGAGAGGAAGAGTAAAAAAAAAAAAAGAAACAAAAGAAAAAAGAAAAGAGGGAAAAAAGAAGAAAAAATCAGAAAACAAATAGAAAATGGGGTTCCGGGTCAGGTGTCGGGCGAATCGGGTCAGGGGATCCGGTCCGAAACCTTATTTTATTAATAAATAATTTAAAATTTAAAATTCAAAATTTAAAAATATTTAAAAATAAAAAAATATTTAAAATTTCTGAAAATTAAAAAAAATTAAATAAAATATAATTAAAAAATTAAAAGAAAACAGAAAAAATCAGAAAAATCCAAAAATAAATCAGAAAATTAGGAAGTGTTGAGAAATCATTTTTTGGCTTAATTTCACTAGATATTAGTGTTAATTTCATTCTGGGCTTAGTTTAAAAATTTGTAAAAATTGAGAAAACCTTTAAAAAATTTCCCAAAAATTCGGACAAGCCATTAGGACTTTACTTTAGGGCTTTTGATTGTCTTTTCTTTTTAGAGACAATGATAGGTTGCTAGTTGTTTCTTTATGATTTTTTGATTGCGCACCTAGCTTTAATATGTTGGTTGTTATTTTCCCTTTTTAGCATGGTTAAGTTGAATCTTAGATTTTTCGATAGGCTGTCCGGTATGTTAGTTTGCGAGCGATCAAGTTTAGGTACTGAAAGAATACTATTTAAATCACTAATGTAATCAAGTCCCCGATTTTTAGAATCTCTAGTTTTTGTGCATATTGAGATAAGACTCCCACGTCTTGATTAGGGTTTCTAGCCGACTCTTGATTATGGTTAGTAGCAACTCCAATCGAATGCGTAAACTTGACAATTCTCGTCGCATGAGGTATGAGGCTTGGGGGCACCTCGGTCCTTGAATTAATGAGCTATTTGGTTTGTCTTCCAAATGAATTGATTAATGTTCACATCTATCAATAAATACCTCTTGACCTGACCCCATCGGGACAGGTAGGTCACAACAATGACATCATAGTATTAGTGTATCTAGCTTTGTGATATCGATTCAATGAAGATATAGTATCCCTATGTTGTGCTCCACTGATTGCACAATGTGAATCTGTACCCTGCAGATATGCAACGGTCGAGGGTTATACTCGAATGTACTGAAGTCAACTGGCAATAGCATGAGTACTGTTAAAAACCAATGAACTTGTTACCCAAGTTCCGTGGAAAGACTTAGTCGAGTGCTGAAGGCAGCATAACGTGTCCGGAACTTATTACATCAAGGAAGAGGAACGTTAGAAAGATAAGCCAATTCTTAAACATTCAGAGCAAGCTCCCGTACAAGTGTACAACTGCCTCCCAATCTTTCATTCATACTTCAAACAGTAGCCGGATCAATTTCATACATGTCCCTAACAAGTAATAACTATCCATCATGTTTGTGCGGATCTTCATCCATTTGAATTCTCTGAATCAGACATGCTGGAAACCAAGTACTAAGCTCTCGTCATCCTTCCACTGTAATCATTAAAATTATCAGGACATCACCAAAAAGCTAGAAGGCAAATGGCCAAGAGGGCGGCTCGTGATGAGGCCGGAAATAGATTCGTGGGGGCAGAATTCGGTAAATGCGGGTACTGATCCGGAGACGGCATCATGCATTCCTCCCCATTGAAATAAATTTTCCGTGGAAATGCCCAACCCTCGCTAAGTGTGAACGTGTAAGCATCTTTCTGCAGGATCATCTCCGATTGCACGTTCCCGTCCGGCCCAGCTTCCATGATGACGTCATTGAAGAACTTTAGCCCATAGAACATGCCAGTGTCATCTGTAGAAGAAATTACAGTTAAATGATATTGCTGAAGATTTTTTTCCCAAAGAAAATGCAGAGGACAGCAGCAAAATTTTCTTCTGTGAGACTTACTCATAGATTTGTACGGGACAAGCGGCTTGTAGGCGAAGCTGAAAACTTGGGTGACATTGTTCAGATTTGGATGCTGGGCAACGAGTGTCCACTGAGTGTAGTTAACGAGGTAGTTGAAATTGATGATGGACATCTTTATGCGCCAATAATCTTTGTAGTTGGTCTTGACGTGCCAATGGACCCTGATGGGGCACATGTGCTCTGTGCACTGTAGTATTGGATTGTTGATTGTCGGTGTAACAATGCTTTGTATCGTCGGAGCGCTCCTGCAATAAGAGATCAGTGAGAATAAGTATCTGCCGGACCAGAATGTAAATCAAACTTACATATGCAAGATCACGTGCTACACTAAATTATAGGACAAAATAAATGGAATGTCGATGCATCTCTATACCCGAAGCTTTTGAGATAGCAAATGGGCTTACTCGACGCATTTGTTTTTGTTCTGGCAGCCACAAGCACAAGTTGGACAAGAAGTAATCGTGGAGTTATAGAAAGATGACATGGAGACGCAACATCTTGGGTACCGAGATGCCACCAGCTGCGAGTATGTACACATGATACTCCACGTCACTGCAAATCCCGGCAAAATATTAGATGGCCCGCCATCCGCGGGAAATTCAGAAGGCGAATGCTACAATTTCAGATAAAGTGACTGTCCTAGTACATGTAAACTCTTTCAGACACCTGCAATCAAGCCCTAACTTTCGATGCATTCCTCTGAATTCATTGCTTGCTTCTCTCCTTAATTATAACTTTCGACGCATTCTTCTGATTTCATTGCTTTCGTCTCTCCTTAGTGAATGGAATGATTTTATTTGGCTATCCCAATATCGATATCAGACTTACTTAGTGCTTGAGTTTTCCTGCGACCATCTGGCGACAGAAAAATCGAAGATGGAACAATTGTCGCTTGGCTGCAAGAGTAGCCCCCTCCAGGAGCTGCCAGTGTGATGTTCTTGGGCAGTTTCACCGTCTTATTCGAAGTACCGGAAAGCCCGATACTGATCTGAAACGACGAGACCGCGGCTGAAGGGTCTTGTCCCCACGATGCCACAACTCCGCCCCTACAGCAATTAGCAATCTGTTGATTGTAAGGTACCCCAGGAAGCAAGTCGACCACAGTGGGATTCCTCATGCAGCAATGTGGTATGTTCCCCTTGAACTTAGAACAGTCTCCTTGTTCAGTGGCTTGAGCTCCCACCATGGACCAGATCACTTCTTTCTTGGACCAGACCCAGCCCAGTTTCCATCCAGGGCTCATTATGTGTCGATACATTTGGAAATTGGTCATCGTCGCCACCGCCTGATAACATCGACAAAAAACCAGAATGCTTGCACATATTAGTCCAAACTCTGTTACTTGATCAGTATGTCACAATCTTACTATCTTTCAAATTTCCCTTTATTTGGGCGATACTATTTTGTTGCGTCCTGCAACTTTATCATTGTATCTTATGTATGATCTGGTGGAGATGATTACTTACGACGTAACCATCGGCAGTCCAGGACATGACGTCCCATTTCATTGTTATGTTCCCGGTAGGATCCAGGGGATCATAAGCCCCTATAATCAGGCGATGCCAAAACAAAAGTCAGCAAAATCCCGGTAATCGAGCATGAAGAAGATTAACATGTTGTACCATAAGAAGCACATTATAATTAGCCGCTCACCTGCATAGGAAAAGAGGATTGCACATATAACAGAAAGGAGAGTGTGATGGAGTTTGCTTCTGCAAACCATTCTTCTGGTTCACCAAAGTTCCTGGCTTCCACAGAATGCCAATAGTGAAGATTTGTAAGGTCTATTTATGCAAATTATGCTGTCTAAACTAAAGATGTTTTAAAAGATGGCTCACCTACTGTATTGTTGCACACTGTGTGAATTATTAACGTCGTTTTCTTGTCTAATACTTTGTATTCTGTATATGATATGTCTGTTGCAATTGATTAAGATTTTCAGAAGCCAAGCTCAGCTGATGAACGACTCGGAACACATGGGAGATTTTAAATCAGAATGTCTGGAATTATAATAGCCCCTCGGTCAACTCCCTTTGATGTAGGCTTCTCAATGACTCTTGACAGATGCAAAGTGCGAAGTGCAAAATCTATTCTTTATTTGCAGCTTTGTCACATTGGCCTACTCAAAAACCGTATCAGTATAGTACCTAAGGTGATTGTACATCGCCATAGGATGAGGAAGAAAACGAAAATATATGACGTCTATATACTCGAGTCTACATAACTTTACCTAGACGTATACCATCAGACGCTTATAATGCGAAGTGAATTTTTCGTGACGTGGGAAGCGTAACGCTTGAATATTAGCACAAAGTACACGATATGCATGTGATCACTTGAGAACCTTCTTAATTAAAATAGTCAACAACAGAATGAAAACTGCCCCTCACTTTCCTCAGGCATATTCTAGTAATGATTAATCAGTGGTCTTCTGGCTTTTGGTATCAATTAAGACATTTAAACTGGTTGATGGGTAAGGTGAGAGCTGGAATAGGTCGTCAACTTCCCTTGTGATAAAGACTCATCAACTGTCTGGAATTTCACAATGATGGTTCAGCAAAGAAACTGCATAGATGTCATTGGACTAGTCATCAAAACCAAAACTTCGTCTTCAATTTAACCCACTTGCGTGGTGTAGTCATGAGCAACGATACTAAGGGTCCGTTTGGTTCAACTTTGCAAATGAGACTTGGGAGAATGTAAATACCTTCAGGTTAAAGCCCCTTGGGGAAATGTAAATGGCATTTGATAAAAAATCCTTTGTAAAATTACTTTGGGTCAAGTAGTGTTTGGTAAATTTTTTTTTGTAAAGAACTTTGGAAATTTTGTTTTTTATTTAAAAAAAACTTACCATACCCTTCGTTGGAGCTTGCGAAGGCCTATGGCTGCCGGCGACCTAAATCTGGCGTCGGCGGCTGTCGCCTGAGGTTGGTTGACCCCCAGTGAGCTAGATTTGCCGTTGGGCGACCCTTGGCAAGGGTCAGCCTGGGTGGTCATGCGACCTTGCTGGCTCGATCTGGTGTCAGCTGCCCTTGCGCAAAAGATGAATAGTAATAAAAGGGGCCAAACAGGAATAAACCATAATAAGTGAGGGTAATTTGAAGGCAAAAAAGTTGATTTTAGCATTTGCCAAATGCTGACTTTCGACGAAAAGCCCATTGAGAATTCTTGCAAAACGATTCAGCATTTCCTAAAGAGGCTTTCGAGATCGAAAACCTCTTTCAAAAGCTAAACCAAATACCTCATAAGTTCAAGAAGGATTATGCAGATCTCATGCTAATTGCAAGAAACACAAAGCTGACCATATCATTTTTATCATTGTTATCATTAGGGAAAAAGCCACAAAAAATCCCAAACTTTACCATCTGTGACACATTTACCCCAAACTTTTTTTCGTGACACCAAAAACCCCAAACTTTGCTATTTATGACACATTTATCCCAATGTATCAATGGGCATTTTCGTCTTTTTTGCTTTTTCTTTTTTTTTTTTCCCTTTTTTTTCATTTCCGACGAGGGGACCCTCGTCGGCGTCGGGCGAGGGTCGCCCTCACCTGGGCGGGCAAGGGCCACCCTCGCTTGACATCGGGCGAGGGCGGTAGATCAGGCGAGGGCGACCCTCGCTCGACGCCGGCGAGGGCGGCCCTCGTCAGCGTCGGGCGAGGGTCGGCCTCGCCTGGGCGAGCGAGGGCGGCCCTCGCCCGACTTAGGCGAGGTTGACCCTCGTCCGACACTGGCGAGGGTCGCCCTCGCTCGACGCCGACGAGGGCCCCCTTGCCGGAAAGGAAAAAAAAAGAAAAAAAGAAGTAAAAAGACGAAAATGCCCATGGATTAAATACATTGGGGTAAATGTGTCACAAATAGCAAAGTTTGAGGTTTTTGATTTCACAAAAAAAATTTGGGGTAAATGTGTTACGGGTGATAAAGTTTGAGATTTTTGGTGATTTTTTTCCTTATCATTACGTTGACTTTTTATTGAGAGAGAATCTTTGTTATGGTCAGTTCCAAAAGGGGCTGCAAACCTCCAAGATCTGGTCCTCTTCAGTCATGCTGACTGCTAAAAGCTGTCATGGGCCATTCAAGCGATGTGAAATGTGATGGGCAAAATGGGCCATTTTGAAGCCTATTCTGGTTTTGACTGGCCTCATGATTTCCCTCGCACGTTAACCAGAAAAGAAAAGGCAGGCTCAACAGATCCACAGTGGCAATGAAGAAATGGTAGAGAGCAAGGTAATCCATATTAAACTGTGTTTCGAGTTTGGGCCCGACCCGATGCACACGTGGAGCATTTAGTGCTCAAAGTCACGCGCAAAAATGCAATGTTGAGCGGACAAAGAGGAAGAAGCAAAGCTTGAACGTTTTCTCCGAAAGAAGTGTTGGCCATGACTGTCTTTTATTAATTGAATGTGCACATGGAAAACATGAAAGTCTTGACTTCTCTCTCCCTCGTTAATGGATGCCCATAGGTTCTTGCTTTGTCCCCAAGAGCTCAACGCCCATTTTGTTTTCTCATTTAATGCATGCACATGGCCGTGTGTATGCATGCGCATGAAAATTGGAGGGCGCCGCTAGTGCTTCAGAGTTTTGTCTTGTGGGCGTCCTTTGTCTTTTGTAATAAATGAAAGAAAGAGGGAAGGCAGAAGTTATGCTCATTTTCTTATGACGGTGCATGATGGTCGTTTCATTGATTGCATGGAGGCGCATGGTTTTCGAATGTAGCCACCATTTGTCTTGTTTTCTCGTCCTTTCTTCTATAAGTGGAGAGGACATGCGAAGACGAAGATAGCCGAGAGTAGATAGAGCTCGAGAGACGAACAGAGACGTGAGCTCGGAGAGATTTTTGTGGAGTTGAGTCCATCGAGTTGAGTTGTTAAATACTGTAGGTATTGAAAAATAATTGGGCGTGAGTGATTGTAACCCTGTAATTCTCCGATTTATTAGTGGATTATTTCTTGATTTTGCTAGTGGACGTAGGTTCCGACATTCGAATCAAACCACGTAAATTTCCTGTGCCCTTTTATTGTTCCTCATTTTATTTCTCCGTCAATTTCTACGGCTCCCAGTTTAATTGTAAAGTTACGATCCGCTTCCGTCGCGTCGTCGATTTAACAAATTTCTTAAATGAGATGGATAGCGCGTTTATAAAATCGCACAGTTAGATCGAATCATAAAATCGTAAGATGTTAGAAATATCGAGAAATATCTCTGGAAGTGCTGTAGGATAGGAAGGACAGAATCTGTCTATAAACACCTATCTTATGTAGGGTGAGAGTTATGCTCTTAGGAAACTAAGGAAAAAGGAGGGAATGAATGTTAGTGTGGAAAAATATGGAATGTTTTCAAATTTTTGTTATGAATAATGTTCTTCTCGTCCACAAAATGAAAAGAGTAAATATATAGAGATACAACGATATGTCTGTGTTTATATCGTATGCATTTAATACGTTTCACGGAATTTAATATTTGATGAAAGATAAAGTTTGCGCCGAACATTATCTTTCGTTTTGCCAACCCATATCAAACCTTAAATTGGTTTCCAAATTTGAATCTGACGAGTATTATTTCGCATGATGGCATTCGATTTTCACAGTGAAGTGTTCAACCTGTTAATAACAATCGATAATATACGTGAAGTATCGCACCCCTCAGTTTTCAAGGGAATGAATAGACATGTAAGCCTACATGTCTATTCCATTCCTAAAGCATAGAAGGCCAATCTCATAGGGATTGGATTTTTATTCTCGGGTCATTTGCTTAATACTACCGTGAAAGTGTAGAAGAACTATGAATAAAGCAAAAGTTTTTTTTTTTTTGATAATCGAGGTGTCCGCGCGACCGGCAAGCGATGACTCAGCTATAAACCGGCGGTGATGCACGACTAGTCCTCGAGTGATGCTAGCGCAGGACCCACCACCACGGCGTCACACTTAAAAATCCCTAACGACTACGCTGGGGTTTGAACTCTGATCCCTTCGCGGGGGGACCAGAGCGCAAGCCAACGCAGCCGCTGCGGGCGGTGATATGAATAAAGCAAAAGTTAATATCACGAAAAATCCCAAATCAGTATACCTGTGATAAATTCATTTCAAATAATATTTTGACCACCAAAAACCTTAAACTAGTACATTTATGACAAATTTACCCTTAAACTAATTTTTTTACCATCAAAAATCCAAAATTGATACACTTGTGACAAATTTATCCTCTGTTAAATTGGATTAATACCACAAAAATCATAAATCGGTAAACCCGTAACAAATAAATGTGTAAAACTCTAAACTGGTACAGCCGTCAACTTCTACGTGTTATCTAACTCAGTAATTTGATTGTAAATTTTACGGAAATTAATTGAGGGTAAATTTATTACAAGTGTACCAGTTTGGGATTTTTAATAGTCAAAAAATTAATCGGGGTAAATTTATTATAAATGTACCAATTTAAAATTTTTCGTGATATTAGCCCTAAATCAAATAATATAGTTTTCATTTTGGCTCATTTCCCACATCGGAGGCTCCACCACCACATTGAATCTTCCGCCACTCACCGTCTCCGTCTCCATTTATCTCTTTTGCTTGCAATACCCTTTTATTATTTAGTGCTAATTCCCTAAAAAAACTCTAAATTTTATGTCCAATTTTATTTATGTCCCAAAATTTTCTTTTCTGTCTAGAAAAAAATCTAACTTTCACCTTAATCTCAAATTTGCCCAATCGTAAAAAAATCGTCACTAATTTCTTCAAAATTATCAACATCAGGAGTCTGTTATTGTTCTACACAACAGTAAGAGTACGTGTGTTGATGAAGACGGATGTTTTAGTAACGAACCTCTATTTGGCTTCGATGTTGATAATTTTGAAGAAATTAGTAGCGAATGTTTGACGCATGGTCAAATTTTGGACTAGAGTGTGGGGATTCCTTTTTAGACAAAAAAAAATTTGGGGACAAAATTGGGATCGGAACAAGCATAGAAATAAATTTTTCTTGTACTAGGCTTCATGGAACAAGCATAGCCCGAGCGTGCTCTCCGCCTTACCTTCCTTTGCCGATGTTGAGGGTATAACCAAGGCATTGGTCGGTCGATGTTGAGGTTATACTTAATTACTTATGGTATCGGTCGACAAATAGTTCGAACTTGAAATATATCTCCTTCCTTTGCCGATGTTGATAGTATAACCAAGGCATTTGTCGGTCGGTCGATTTTGAGGTTATACTTATGGTATTGGTCGACGGATGATTCAAACTCGAAATATCTTCACAACGAAAATAAATTAATATGAAAAAAAATCGAAATATCTTCACAACGAAAATAAATTAATATGAAAAAAAACAAAATCGCCGTTGCCGGGGATCGAACCCGGGTCACCCGCGTGACAGGCGGGAATACTCACCACTATACTACAACGACCTCCATGTTCTTCAGTAGCAAAATAATTATAATTAACTATGTTCTGTACTCGGCCATCTTCAGTTTCACTACTAGCAACTACACCAGAAAAAACAATGTAACCTCACCGGCCCTCTCCTTTTTGCGAGCATCTTGATTCTAACCAAACAGACGGTGGTCTGAAGTCGAAGCCGCGACCAATCATGGGTAGGGAAGCTAGTCGAAGTGCCTTTCTTTTAGTAGCATAAATCGTGCTGCGCCTCGAAAGCAAAAGGGCAAAAAGAGCTGGCAGCATGGGATGCTATATCAGAGAAGGAGCGGAAGAGATGTGATAACATAGCATCGTGAGGCAAGGAAAGTCACATTCCAATCCAAAGCTTGCCTTGCACTTATCTGACTTAAGACATTTCTCGGGAGGTTTCGCATGTTAAGAAAGAATGAAGCCGCGTACAACCAAAATCTAGCTTGCGAAGGTGCAGCATGACAAATTTCGATCTGCAAAGGGGTGTACTCGGACCTTAGACAGCTTTTAGTCATGGAGACTCTAATTATTGAGAAGCCCATCTAACCAGGAGCGAGGTCTTGATAAAGGTTCGTGCGTAAAAGGACTGTGCAATGAAGAAACAAGAATATGAAAACGGTCCACCACGGTTTAAACTGGTAGAGTTGCATAGACAACTTCTATTTAACCGAGAAAACGACAGACGCCTGGTATGCCGACTTCCATTAGATAATATAAGCAACATTGGTATGTGAACAGATAAACATGGGGATGATATTCTTCACCCAAAAAAAAAAAACATGGGGATGATATTGTCTGCATCCATGGAAGTGGAACACGTTCCACCCGAAAATCTTCAACCCTCATATCAGAATCTGAAAATTCATACAAGCGGAGTCAAACTGGTTGAGTTATTCACCAGATTATGGCACTCAAAGAACAGTTATTTGGCACCGTCAGTTTGAAAAAACTTGAGTTGCATAGACAGAGATAGTATCTACATTTCGCCTCATCCTTTTGTGTTCTAAACAGACTTCGAGGAATCTGATGGAGCGAAAAAAAAAAAACCAGGACGTTGTAGTACTGCCTTGCCACTTCGTGAAGCTTCATTTTGGAAGATTTAAGTAGTCTGCAGGCAAGAGAAAGCGTTGTTTTCCTGCTTCACGTGCAGGGATTGTCTTTGATGCTCCACGCGCTGAAGTTGTGAAGACAGTTGAAGCAAATTGATTGTATGTCCATCATCTCCGCAAGGAAGTTGGTCTTTTGCATCTAAAAGACCTGATCCATGGACAAACCCACCTGAGATTGCGTAGTTGGAATTTTCGTTGTCACAGATTAGGATCGAGCCTTGATTTGCTTCGGCAGAATGGATTCCTGATGAAGAAAACTTGCTTGACACTCCATTTTCCAGAGTGAGCGAGCTCACCCCCATTAGGTTTGCAGACACCAAGCCCCCACCATACCGCGACTGGCCACTGTGCATGATCAAGGACTGGTCCATGGGAATTCCAGACGTTTGGCTAGAAGAATTCTGAGTGCGCGATGACAGAAGAGAGAGAGCACAACCAGATTCTGAAACTCCCGGCAATCCTTGAACCGTTGATTCGGTGTCAAATATGCCATAGTCTTCACTCCCCAAGGCGTCTGGAAACAAGGAACGTGAACCAGAATTTGGTCCTTCGACATCATGCTGAAATCGGCTACCTTCGCCGAAAATGCCCACTGAGACGGAATTACCTCTGTTATCAAGGAATGGAGACAGTTGCTTTCCATAACTGTAAGAGGATGGGAAAGGCGACCTGGGATGCACTACTGATAATGTACCATAATCAGTTCCATGTTCTGCTTTAACACGGTCGGCCCAATCATTGGCTTTAAACTTCTCAGGATGCAGACAGCTGCCACTAGGGAGTATGTCCTGGCAAATAAAGGACGTAGTCGTGAACACATTCCCTTGAAACCTGTTTCCTGGAAACCATGCATAAAACATCAATGGGGTGTCGTTAGGAAGAATCGTGAGGCAGTCAAACTAGCAAAATAGTAGCAGAAAGGAACCAATGTTACTTAGCATATTAACTACAATCATTACTGCATTGTCTGAGAGACTTGTGTTTTCCACTACTTTATAAGGACGCCTCACAGGTTTATCTTGACAAGGGAATCATGATCAAAGGACGAGTGTGTACTCAAAGGATGGATTGCTCTTGCGAAATTTTGCCGGCTTCATAGGAGTAGTGTTTAGGGGAACCATGGTTCCCGCAGCTAATGACTGTTGGTAGATATTTTACCCCTAAAAGTAAGTCCTAAATCTAAACCCCAATAGGAATAAATTAGTCAATTTTTTGGATCAATTTCTCACAGTAGCAGAGTGGATAAGTTTTTCAATTGCAGCTATCAGCTATCATTTTCGCCACCTTCCGTTTACTGGACCTGCAGCCCACAGATAAACCTTGCAACATAATCCAAACAAAAGCTATCAATGGCACTTTACACTCAGTGGAATTCAATGTTTTTTGACAAATTCCAAAGCAAACAAGTGTAGGAGAAACCAATATTTTCTGATTAATTCCAAAGCAAACAAGATCAGGTCAGGCCAGCTCAGGGTCAACATTCAGTGGAATTCAGACTTTTTGTAAGAGTGTTCTCAATATGACTCCAGTGCAGAAAAGCTCCATGAGTAAGGAAAGGATAATACAATCAGATAAAGGATGATGTGGCGAAGGTTTGTGCAGGCAAAAGACATGAACATGCAGTACTTGTCCTAGAGAGAGAGAGAGAGAGAGAGAGAGAGAGAGAGAGAGTTTTCGAGATTCTCAAGTGTAGAAGTCATGCTCATACCACCATATGGCTGCAAGAGTTTTCCAGCCCTTGCAGAGTGAACGCCAATTTGGGGCTTCCTACGACGTTCATTGTGGCCCGCAAGACGTTTACGACAGCTGCGCTTACCATCATCAAATTCAGCCAGCAAATGAAACCTGGACAGTCAAAAGCTTGAACACATTATAGTAGCAGCAACTACAGAAGCAATTGGACCAGGGAAAGTCATAGGAATTTAGATCAAACTGGAGATGCCTTATGGGGTATCTCATACAAATGCATTTTTTGAATGATTGGTTTAATTTTCCAGCAAAAATTATCTTTTGTGACAAGCAAGATCTCCAACTGCACAAATGAGAGGCATCTACCCAAATTAGAATTTGAATGTCAGATTTGTCTAATCAAGTACAAAGGCGAGAAAAGTCCATTTCACGCTCATGCTACCAAGAGCAAACTGTAAAAGTTAAAAGAGACTTGTACAGAGTTATGAATGCACTATTTTTTTTTTTTTTTGGTAAGGTATGAGTTATGAATGCACTATTTGATCACTGGTAAGAACTAAGATCAGGTAACGATAAACACCAAAGTCCAAAATACTGGCCATACGATTGCATTCACAGGTGTGGTTCTATAAATGAAAAAGAATGCTAATTATAAAGCAAATCTAGCAAGTAAGATGAATAAGACCAACCTACTACACTGCTGGCAAAACCTCTGTTCAATGCCGTTCACTATCACTTTTGAAGTCTTTGAGTGAGCCTCACAAACTTTATGCCTCTTGTGGTAGTCTTTGGAGGAACTAAGGTCCTTGTTACAGCCATAAACTTGGCAATATGCGTTCTGGAAATTCGCCCCGGCGGCTCTAAGTCTCTTCGGTGGTGTGGACGAACCGGACGACGAGAAAACCGGGAGTCTAGATTTAGGGGGATCCCTGTTATCGGAAAACCTCCCAAGTTTCAAATCGATGAGTGACGAGTCTCTACTACTGGAGTCCATCACAAAGCTTGAGAATTTCGAGGACTCTTCATCGGACAGAAAAGTGATTGGAGAGGCCATGATTGAGTTTATGTCTCTTCCTCCTCCAACTTTGTGACACCAGACATCCCGGATTGGATCCCGTGGGACTTGCTTGGTCATGTCTTGAAATCCCAATTCACCAAAACCTGGACTAATGTTATTGTTTGCCTGCTGGGCAGAGACCAGCATGCCGTTATTACTAAAACCAGATGGAGTTCTCAATTCCCAACTCAAGAAAGCATTTTTGCTTCTTGCAAGAGCATCAGACGATGACATTGTCCCATCTGACTGAACCCCCTTCTCCCCAGAATTGAAACTCCAGGATTCCATAAGAGAATCAAAAAGAGAGAGAAAACAGACTCGAGATCAGTTGAAATTAATGCATACTGACCCACATCAGACTCCACCAAGAAAGACTGTCTATGGCATACACTAACAGCCCCTGAACTTCAAAACTTCCTTTTGCCAAATAACGAAACAGTCAAGTGACTACTTGTGTACAGAAAGTGGCTATAACAAAAGCAGACAAATTAATCATCCCGGCAAGAATACTTGAGCCTTAAGCAGAAATGGACTCGAAAAGACAAAGACTAAGCATCAAATTGAAATAAAAAGAGAATCCCATGTCAGAAAGATCGAGCACAGAAGCCCCCAAAAGCCCGAAGCTGTATCTAATCAAGAAACAGACCCAAGAAAGAGTATCTGCTCAGTCCAAGAACGGTAGATTAATCCAGAAAAAAATAAAATAAAAGAAGGCGTTGGTTGTTGTTCAAGAAAGCAGAACGAGAAAGGTAATTATGGGGACGGTGAGAGAGAGGAAGGCTATCAAAAGTGGCAAGAAAGGGAATGATGGGGGAGACAGATCAGAGAAAACGATGAGAACTTTAGCACTGTGGAGGAGTGAACAGTAGGACTGAGAATGATGGGGAGAGAAAATAGGGTTGAGAGACCGAGAGGGAGAGCATATCAGGGAAAAGATATTACATGTCCCCAAACTTCATGGGAAAATCAGTCTAGTGGTTGCTATTTTTAGAGAGAGAGAGAGTAAACAAATCAGCTGATGGAAGCTAAACATCCTTTTTTGCCTTGTTTAGACAAAGTACGGAACTTGATCTCTCCTCTCCCACGCTTGGTTTGATATTATGCAGAAACCCCCTCTTGTTTTTTTTCCAAACCATAGCAGTGGTCCCTTTGCAATATTCTCACTAAAGGACAATCCTAAATGACAGTTACCCCAAATCCAAAACAGCAGCTTCTTGTTAAGACCATTGCTTTTGTTTTTCCCTGTAACAAAAATTGATATCGACACGTTGCACAACAAATCACGGTAGAAAGAAAAAATCCGAGCATCTTGTAACAAATCCAAGGTCCAGATTAGCGTCTTACTTCTTTTGATGCTTCAAACGGACAAAAACATATCAAGGTCTTATTTTGGAGGCGAAGTTGGTAAATAACTTAAGTGAACGCGAGTGTGGAAACAAAAAAAACTGTTTATTCACATAAACAATCGAGAAAAATCGGATAGGTATTGCTTTTTTTTTTTTTTTTGCAAGGAACAGGCGGAAGCAAGCAGTTTGGTTCATAATGGAATCAAGCAAAAAGAAGGGCAACAACATAAGTTATCCACTGTTGGGTTTTAAGATCCCTTGGGGGATGCAAAAGGAGGGCAGAAGGGAATGGTGCTAAATGATGATTTATGGGAAAAGGTCCATGCCATTAGTAGAAAAATCCTTCTTCAAAACCATAAAGAAAGAATATTCCCCTCTCTCGGGAGCAAGAAAAACATACACAAGGCTCCATGCAAATTAAAGGAGCAGAGGGAGAGAGGGGGGAATTATAGGGTGAGAGCGATGCACAAGGGATCTCTATGCACTGTCAATCTCAAACTCCAATCTCTCAATTATGTTGGGATCAAGAAGACAGGACCCACGGTTATAATTACCCTCACTTCTAACTCCACCTAACATTCCCCATCCTGTGTTGAAATTGAAGTCTAAGTCCAATTATGTGTGTGTCTACATCACAGTTCACAAAACATTTCAAATGTTTGTTCCTAGTGGACACTATTGGTTCTACAAGTAAAGGTCTTTTCATGATATTTCAACCTAATTGACGGAAGTGGTTAGAGATTACGATTTGGATCCTCTAGAATCTTATAAAGGATGATGGCTACAATTCTACAAATGGGTCGCGACCCACATAATTGCATGCGTGTTCATAATTACAGTACTAACGAATCCGAATGGTTTATTCAGGATATTGGGTTTAAATTACTTTTGTCGAAGTATTGACCAAATATTCAATTTAATGATCGTTACGTGACTTGACAAGTTACTATATGAAATTGCATTGAGTTCAACTCCATCTACCGAGTACTTAGATATGATTAAGCCAAATCATGCAATGATTCTTTGTCTCTGCCTTTCTGTTCTGCATATCTAATATGTTCTTGCCAAATTAGCAGAAGAAAGACATCAGTCGTGGATCACCTAAGGCAGACAAGTCAAAAGGAAAAAATTGCCTAACAAAAGATCTTTGACAAAATATTCAATCAGTGTATATGTGTGGATCACATTTTTTTTATTGGGGTTATAGAGATAAAGAGAGACAGTCATGACAGGCTAGAGAGGGAAAGAGACTGCAGGAATGATTATCTCCACCCAATTCATAATGAAAGTGTGAACATGTCTCCACTTTTTTGAGAAAACGTGTGATGGGTGGACAGGGTTCAGTTGGAGAAAAAAAGAGCACATATCCTTAAAGCAAGTCAAGGATTGGAATCTTCTTTTTATTGGATTTTATGCTGCTTTTTAAGTTTCCATCCCTCTCATCACACGCAAAAGGAGAAATGGCAAGGGAAATGCAACTTGAAAGTCACAAAAGAACCCACAAAGGGAGAAATGGAAAAAGTTATATCTCAAAAAGTAATAATTAAATAAAAACAACCGTGTTTTCCTTCAAAAGAAATTTTCCTTTTCTCAACATCTAATTAGAAGTTTTTTCTGCAAATTTTAGAATACGTAACTAGGATCATGTTTTTTTTTCTATATGATTTCGTCCGACCATATTTCAGATGATAGGTTATAAACTGAACATGATTCATATGAAAACTTAATTAAATATAAATACAGGTAATATCATGATTTGTAACCTATCAAGTTGAGACATGGCGAGACGAAGCTTCTCTGACTAGGAATTGAGAAAAATATAGCTCTTGTAAATTTGACTTACACAAATAAGACCTTAACTATAACAATAATTTATATTTATCTCCCTTCTCTTCTTGACCTCACGTCCAATCTAGACCTCACCGCTAGCCTGCACCATCAAGTCCCTTCCCTCACAATTTTTCGCGAAGTTTGTGTTCTAATGCACACATGAGAGAGAGAGAGAGAGAGAGAGAGAGAGAGAGAGAGATGAGGACAGCGGCTGGGGAGGACGGCAAGGTTTGACATTGCAATGGGTGGTGACCGAGCTGAGCATCGAGGACGGCGGTGGACATGATGGCATGGTGCGACGAGGCAACGGTAGTGTGGTGTTGACGGCTTTAAGGACGGGATGAAGAGAGAAAGGAAGAGAAAGAAATAGTTTTACCTTTTCTTTGTTGCTTTGTGTTTGGCGTATTCCGCATTTCAAACTTTCATGTGCACCGCATTTAAATATGAATTAATTTTTGAATTCTTATTAAATCCACAGTCGGTGTAAGGAATTATAGATACAGTTTGATAATTAGTCTATTTCCAAATTATAGCTATCCATATTGATGGTAACAGAAGTAGGTTGTTTAACAAATGGAATACACGGACCGTGCATTATACAAAAACATAACCCAATAAAAAAGTTGGGTAGAGGAAGAGAATATGACCCGGTTAGAAATTAGGATGGCCAATTGAAAAGAAGAACATGTCAAGACAGAATCTAAAATATTATGAGCACAGAGACTTTTGAATGGTCAAATTAAGTCAAGGGAACAAATTAAGATGGAATTTGATGCTGCACTTTTGCTTTTTTAGATGCAATTGCAATCATTACAGCCCAAGAGATTCCGCATATTAAATAAATGTTGACCTTGTGAACAAATGCAATTCATGGACATAATATCTGCTTTGGCTAAAGGGAAGTACACAAATCTTGATTAAAGACAACCATGCGTTTCCACTTTGAAGAGTACATGCTGCACGCCTGCCTGAGATCCAGCTCTTAACTAAATTTGGTGGAGTAATCAAGATGATTAACATGCGATCTTGATATCTTTTCCCACTAAAGTCTTAATATAGATGTTTTGTACGGTCAAAGGTTCCTAAAACTAGAAAAAGGAACAAAAAAACAAAAAAGAATGGGATCTAATTATAGCGATTTAAAAGCTCTTATGCTTCTCATTGGATTGAAGTGCAAGCATCACATCAGTTCCAGTGGGGACTTGCCAAAAATACAATCACAAATGAGAATTCGGAAATAAAATACGATATAATTGTAACAAGATACTAAATTCAAATTAGATAGAATGGAAAAATCATTAATATGTCCATGCCAAAGAAAACAAACGTTTAACTTTTCACTAATTTAGTATTTAATTGAGATATCGAAATAAGGAAATGAAAAAAAAAAACTCTAGATGAGTGAAGCTTTGTTAAAGTAAATAACAACCTATAAAAATAAAATGAGAAAATCATATGTTGCATCAATTTTTTGGAATTGGACTTTACACCCGCATGCTCTATTTGTGTCTTGACTTTTTGAATAAACAAAGAGATACTAAACAAAATGTAGTACGCACAAATTTAATTTCATGCATTGCACGGGGATCACAGCTAAGGAAAGAAGTAAAATACAGAACATGGTTGGAGGAAGCTCCATTCAATCATATTTTCAATAAGTGGGTTACAAGTGTAGACATCACCTGTATTTAATTTCAATTGAATTTACATGTGAGTGATGTCCATTACTTGTAACCAATTAATTAGAAGTATAGTTTTTTTTTAAGAACAGTACTTGCATGTCTCAGATATTTTTTATCTTATTTTTTCATATTTTTCAACAGATTTCCAATAATTCTTATTTTTCATATTATATAATATATTTCCAACATGCTTAAGGACAATCACCTTATGGATTCCCAAATTAGAGCTACCACTGCTACCTTCAATGTTCAAATTGAATGAGGACTTGGGGATTGTGAAGTACAAGTATCGTATATTCATGGGCCATTTGTCATGGGATATTACTGAGCATTAGCACAAAAGAGCTTTCGGTCATTTCGGTAATGTTATTGAGTGTCAAGTAAAATTGTTCTTTGCGGCTTTGACACCTAGGTTTGTTTTTTGAAGAGGAAATTGAACGTTTGTAGGTGTTTTCTCTCTCAAGTTTGTGATTATTTTTTCATAAGCATCCATCTAAGATTGGAAATTAGGCCACTCAATGACTTTATCTTTTTTATTCATGAATGCACCGGTCTGTGTTTGATAAGATAGGAAATTATGATCAGTTAATGATACATCGAGGTATGGGCCAATGTTGTAGTGGGTGTGAATGGCTTTTAATACCATGGTTAAGTATGATTTCGGAGATTATTTTCTCTATTTAATAAGAAAAAGTGTTGCCAATGAAAAGGTTTTCTCCAAAACCAACTTAAGGAATATCAGTGTCAAATGTTCGATTACTCAAGCTAAAGTGAGGATAATTATTGACTGGCAATGTGTCAAGTGATTTCTGGAAATGAACAACGTTGTATTAAGTTATTTATCCTTGCTATTATCAATAAAATGTTGTTTCTGGGACCAATTTTTTTGGGTTACTGTTCCACGACATAAGTTAAATTTCGCTATTTCATGTCATCCTCTTCATTGAGAATTTGGTAGCATAATGTTCGTATGGATAACGATGATGATATAATGTGATGATGTATGGGGAAACGCTAAATTTGTTATGAAGAAGATAAACCCTACATTCTTACATTACGATATCCATCGAGTGATGTTCTTTCCCTCAATCTTTTTGAGCCTATTTGGTTCAATTTTGAAAATGCTACTTGGGGAAATGCAAATACCTTTGGGTGAAAACCCATTGGGGAAATGCCAATGATGTTTGGTAAAAATATTTTATAAAGCTACTTTGGTCAAAATATAGCGTTTGGTGAATTTTTTTTTCAAATGGACTTTGAGAATTATCTTATTTATTTAAAAAAAAACTAACCTACCAATTGTCGGAGCCGGCCGCCGGCGATGGCCTACCGTTGCCGGCGATCGTCGCCCGAGATATGGCGACCCCCGGCGAGCCAAATCTGCCGCCGCCGGCTGTCGCCTGAGGCCATGCGACCCTCGGCGGGGGTCGCACAACCCAAATGATGGCTACCTGAGGTCGCGCGACCTAGGTGACGTGACCCAGGCCCGCGACGCCTGGGTGGTTGCGCGACCTCCGACGGCCGTCGCCTAGGTCTTGCGACCTTGCCAGCCTCTCACCGGTGCGATCAAGGCACCGATCGCCCTCTCTCACCGAAGAAGATGAACAATGACGCATGAACAGTAGAATTTGGCAAAGGTTGAAAACCCAAGGCTGGTCCGAACCAGCATTGGGCTTTCAGCATTTGGAATGCTAGCATTGGCCAAATGCTAAACCAAACACCCCAGCATTTTGGGAAGGGGTTTTCAAAGCTCAAAGTACCTTCCCAAAGCTGAACCAAACACCCCATTTGTGTTGTGGTTGTTTATATGATTTTATTCTAATCTTTTACTTTTGGCTTATATCGGCAATTTCAATGTGACTAATTACTTTGTAACTGGTAAACTTTTGTCTTGTTCTGAAGTCTATGTGCAATCGATCCTACCTTCATGTATATGTATAACTTGTGAAATGTGATATCATGTAAATTGTTGTATAAGAATTGAGTGTGCTTTTCTATGTGTGTAAATGTGAGACTGAATGAGCAAAAACCGTGGACCAAAAAGAAAGATATGAAGGTCAAATATGGACTTTAGAGTGGTAATTTTGCAGCCATGTAAATCTGAAACTATGACATTTTACATAGTGGATATCCTCGTGTTAGAAGGATACAGTGATGTTAACTAGATCTTACATTTAGATAAGACAAATTCCTTTATACAATATCTGTTCATCTTTGGTGGAGATGCTATAACTTGGAAATCAACCAAACAAAATTATGGGGAAAATGAAATTGCGTTGAACCAAAAGTCATCTTGGTTGAAGCATATGTTCTGATGACGTAATTGTTGTAGTCATTTCCCAAGCTAATATTGTGGCCAATGTAAAGGAATGGATGGTAAAACTCAGATATGGCATTAAGGCTGAGTAGTTAAGAAACCTCATAGCATATATTCCTTTGTGAATGAAACCGGCACATTTGGTGTTTGCGCATTGTTATTGCCAAGCGGCAATAACCATTGCAATGAAAAAACTTTCGATGGTAAAATGAGACCCATCAAGTTGAGGGTAAAGTAGCTGTTTAAAGATGGAATTATGTCTATCGATTATGTAAAGTCAGAATATCAAGGGGAATGGGACTTAAGCCAATTGAACAAAATCAAAAGTGATGGTTAACCAACCTATGTGATTGGTGATCCCATGAATTAGATTCATATGGATAATATCAAGTCACTTGTTGATCTAGTGATGCACTATTAAAAAATTATGTCCCTCCTAAGCTGAGAATAGTGTAATTGCAATGAAAAAGAGGCTAAACTAAGCTCTTAATGAATTCCATAGACATTATTAGTGGTATATTAAACTACATAATATACTTGATAAGATCACATATATAAGTGTGGAGTGGAGCCGCTCCCATGATAATTATTAACAATAATCTCTGGAGCACTCATGAATAAACCAAGTATGTTCATGGCCTATTAGTGCAAAACTGCATTAAACAACAAAATTTGCGGGAATGTAATGTGATTAGTGAAAATTATAATTCACAAAATGAAATTCTTGGTACCTAGAAGTTTCAAACTTCACCAATGATTTCGTGAGTTATATTTCATTCTTTTTAGGTCTAGTTCATAACTTAACAAGAACCAGTTCCGATGCATTACACTCTAATAACCCAGTATTATTCTTTCATTTCTTTTCAAAAATGTGAAATATTGAAAGCTATTGTTTTTGTAACAGTTTTTTACCGTCATCAATTTGTAATAGTTTTTGTCTGCCATCAATATATAACGGTTTTGTAATGTTTTATGACGGTTTTGTAACAATCTTGATTGTTGTCAATTTGCAACAAATCGTAACATTTTTCAGTTAAATGCAAGAATTAATGATGAAAAAAATAACTGTCTTTCTTTTACCTACAAATTGTTACTCCAAATATAATTGAAAACTGATACATATCTTATCAAAACAAGAATATTCTTTTCTTTTTCTTTTTACATATTTTTCATTTCTTTGTTGGGTTATACACATGACATTCTTCATGTTCATTCTATGCGGAATAAAAAAAGAAGTTTGTTGTATATTGAAAGGACAGATGCTAGAGCCTACCGCACCGAGTTTCGTACTCTGATAGACGAAATTATCCTTAAGAACAATGCATGTCTCATATATTTTTTATATTATTTTCTCATCATTTCCAATAAATTTCTAGCAATTCTTATTTTTCATATTATCTAATATTATTCCAACAGACGCTATGCATAATTTTCTCTGACTCGCGTACCAATCGAGTGAATCCTGGTTTCTCCTTAATAATGCAATAAAACTTTACAATGGATGGGAGGGAGCGATTGAAAGCTCCACCACAACAATTTTGTTCTTGGTCAATATAGATCGACACCAAACCATGCATGCTCAGCCACGTTCCCAATTAGAAAGCTGTCTTCTAGCCAACCACCCATGGCTCGGAGCTTGGTCCCCCTACAAGGAGAGGCTCTTACTTTCACACCTTTTAATTCATTCAAGTGAACCCCCCTCTTTCTCAACTGTTCTATCTCTTCTCAAAAAGAGAAGAAAAAAAAAGAGAAATTACCTTTATATAGGGAGTTGTTTCAGCTCACAACCCACAATTTAGGTTTTCCCCAATTTATGAAGTTAATTGATGCCGATAATTTTGAATATGATTAACGACTATCCATCGTAAGAGAAACGGGGAAAGTCCATCGTGCGTCATAATTTAGTTTAGGATATACAAATGATCTAAACACCGTCATCGATTTTAATTGGTCATGTCATATTAAGTGATAAAAATTTCTAAGTCCATAATTAGATGGCAAACTTCTTGTTTTCACACTTCGAGTTCCTTTATAAATATCCAACAAAAAAGACAAAAAAAAAACTACAGCAGTTCATCCATAGTGGCCTCATGAATTGATTCTATAAGCACCGTAAGAGTGACAGACTATGGTAGCACATTGAAAATGAGTGACTAAATCATGTCTTGCCACCTGTGTAGCATAGAAATTGTCGATGAACTTCGCTTGCCCCTCTTACGTCATGGCTCTGAATCACACGCATGCTCAACATTTAGACCGCATATTTCAGTGGGGTTGGGGTTGGTCTACCCAATCTGATGAACTCTCAAATTACTCGATTTAGGTTATTTTCTAACCTAAGTTGATAAACCATTGTTCTTATCTCAGTCTCACGAGTATAAAGATGGGTCAACGCGATCTGCCTTCACCGGTGCAACCTCTTGCCCGATTTCATTCATTTCGGCTCAGAGCAGAGTGGGTGACTGCTGAGAAATTGTACTGTTGGATCGAGTGGTAGAAAAGAGATCCCCCAAGAGCTTTGGATCAGTCACAAAGATGGATCAGCTGGTGACACGTGTTTATATAAACAAGGATTAATACTACGAAAAATTTTAAATTTGTAAATTTATAATAATTTTATCCCAAACTGTTTTTTTGATCACGAAAAACTCCAAACTGGTATACTTTTGACAAATTTACTCCAAACTAATATTTTGACCACTAAAAATCACAAATTGATATATTTGTGAGAAATTTACCCTCCATTAGTTTCCGTTAAATTGAATTAATATCACAAAAAATCACAAACTGGTACATCTGTGACAAATGAATGATAAAACATAAAATTGGTACATCAGTTAACTGTCGCATATCGTTTAACAAAGCAATTTGACTATAAAATTTAACAGAAATAAACTGAGAGTAAATTTGTTATAAGTGTACCAGTTTTGGGTTTTTGATGGTCAAAAAATTAGTTTAGGATAAAATTATTATAGATGTACCAATTTGGGGTTTTTCGTGGTATTAACCTTATAAACTAAAATCACGTTAACGAATATCTAGTGGGCACTTGATATAAATGAAATTAGAAAGAGTTTGTCAACGAGTATCTTTAGACACTTATTAAATAAATGGTTAAAGAAATCGTTTTTTTCAATGCATTGATTAATCTTGCAAAGCGTGTAATTGGTACTATGAATGTCGTGACCTTGCTTATGGACATGTTTAGCAACTATCTAGGTTAGAATGCATTGATTATAGATAGTACGAAAGACGAAAGATATTAGGCTGTTACAAGTTATAAAATTATTTTGGTTTGTTTTTTTTTTTATTATTTTGGTTTGTTGTTGCTATTAGAAAGTCATATTTAAAAGGGCAAAAGTACACCGCAAGTGCCATAACTTGTGTACGGCGATCACTTTGGTGCCATAACTTTTTTTTGGATCACTTTGGTGCCAAAATCGGAAAAAAAAGATCACTTTAGTGCCAATTTGGCCGGAAATCCGACGTGGCATTTTTTATTAATTTTTGACGCCGACGTGGCTCGCCGGAGGCGGAGTCAGCGTGTACAGTCAGCATTTTTTATTTTAAATAATTTTTTTCAACGTGTACAGTCAGCATTTTTAATTTTAAATATTTTTTTCTTTATTTTTTCCTTTTTCTTTTCTTTTCTTTTCTTTTCTTTTTTTTTCTCCCTCGCCGGCCGGTTGCCGGTGGCCGGCCGGCCACCGGCGAAGCTCGACAAGGGCTGGGCGAGGGCGGCCTTGCCCATGGCCGGCGAGGGGCGGCTGACCCTCGCCGGCGACGGGCGAGGCCGGCCCAGGCGAGGGTCGCCCTCGCCAGATCCGGCGAGGGCGACCCTCGCCGGCGTCGGGCGAGGGCGACCCTCGCCGGCCCAGGCGAGGGCTGCCCTCGCTCGACGCCGGCGAGGGTCGCCCTCGCCAGATCCGGCTCGGGCGACCCTCGCCGGCGTCGGGCGAGGGTCGCCCGCGCCCGACTCAGGCTCGGGCGACCCTCGCCGGCGTCGGGCGAGGGCGAGCCTCGCCCTCGCCGGCGTCGGGCGAGGGTCGCCCGAGCCTGAGTCGGGCGCGGGCGACCCTCGCCCGACGCCGGCGAGGGCGACCCTCGCCGGCGTCGAGCGAGGGCAGCCCTCGCCGGCGTCGAGCGAGGGCAGCCCTCGCCTGGGCCGGCGAGGGTCGCCCTCGCCTGAGTCGGGCGCGGGCGACCCTCGCCCGCCGCGCCGGCGAGGGCCGGCCTCGCCCGTCGCCGGCGAGGGTCGGCCGCCCCTCGCCGGCCATGGGCAAGGCCGCCCTCGCCCAGCCCTTGTCGGGCTTCGCCGGTGGCCGGCCGGCCACCGGCAACCGGCCGGCCACCGGCAACCGGCCGGCGAGGGAGAAAAAAGAAAAGAAAAGAAAAAGGAAAAAATAAAGAAAAAAATATTTAAAATTAAAAATGCTGACTGTACACGTTGAAAAAAATTATTTAAAATAAAAAATGCTGACTGTACACGCTGACTCAGCCTCCGGCGAGCCACGTCGGCGTCAAAAATTAATAAAAAATGCCACGTCGGATTTCCGGCCAAATTGGCACTAAAGTGATCTTTTTTTCCGATTTTGGCACCAAAGTGATCCAAAAAAAAGTTATGGCACCAAAGTGATCGCCGTACACAAGTTATGGCACTTGCGGTGTACTTTTGCCTATTTAAAAGCTTAAACTGATAAGTGGTTAATATAGAAAGCATGAAGAACTCGATGTGGAACAATCTATCTACACCCCCTCTCACGTGTAAGTTGGATTAAAAGTGGTACTTGGAATTTAGCTTATGGGGGAGGACGCATATACACAAAAGGGTAAGCATTGACTCTAATATCATCTTTCGGGCCATAGATTCATGGTCATGAATTTAATACCATGTTAGAAAGTTCAATCAATTAAACCGATAGACGGAGAGAGATCACAAAAATATAAAAAGCATAAATGACCCGTTATCAAGCTATATGGAACAATATTTCAACAGTTGCTATTTAGCAATTGTTTTGGAAAGACTCACTTATTGCGTCAGATTCAGTAAAGCAGATGAGGTTGCAATTAAGGAAATTTGTCTCTAGTTTGTGTGTTGGGTCCCTTCATCACGACGAAATGGCAGAGCAATAAGTAATCCTATAGCATGGCACGAGCGAAGCACCAATGCTCTTTAAAATGGTTTGACAACAGACCCCCCACCTGGTTTTAGCAGAAAACTATGATAAAATTAAGACACTCATGTTGCAACGATCAATGTTGCCATTTAAGTTCTTTCTGTTGCTAGAATTATGAGAAGTTGTACCCGCGGTCACACAGAATTAATGTTTAATGCACCGTTGTTAGAGATATACATTAATTTCCTGAAAAAGTACTGAAAGAGTCCTAAATATATTACATTGATATCAATTCAATTGTAAATCTTTTCATATTAGTACCAATTGAGTCTATTTGATCAATTTAAGTTAGAAATTACTGACGTAAACGCTGACCATCGTACATGGCACAGTTGGCGCCGACGTTGACATATTTTATAATTTGTTGATAATTTTGTTTGAAATTTTTTTTCTTTTTTCTTTCTTTTTCTCTTTTTTTTTCTTTGTTTTTTCTTTCACTTCTTCCATGGCATGTTACCAATGTGAAAAGGTTTAGGACTTAGTTGGTTCAATTAAAAGGTTTATGACTGAATCGATACCAATTCAATAGGTTTAGGACTTTTTTAGTACTTTTCCCATTAATTTCCACAAGCACTGTTTAGAATACATCATGTGTGTTCTTGAAATATCATTTGTATCCAACAAGATATCTTAGAATTCGTTGCACATAGGTGTGCCATTATGGTTTGCTGAAATCATATATTTGAAAGGCGATTGCTCCTTGGGTTGGCCGTCATATAAAAGCTAATTGCTCTATTAGGAATAATTAATCCTAGAGGTGTTGTGTGTCCAAGAAGAAATAGATAATACACTCCAGTGGAAACTAACATTAGGTAGGGACTGATCACTAGGTTTGAGGCGTGTATTAGGGAATAAGATAGAGAAAAGATGAAGTGATGCTTGTATGGCTGAGAGCAAAGGAAGAAAAGAGATGAATTGGCACTGAAAAACTAGCCAATGTGTATGAGGATGATATAAATGTGTGGTGACGGTGGGTGTGGAGAGTTCTGAACTATTGGCAAAACAGAGAACCCCAAGCTGCAGTAACTCTTGTTTTGTAACTGGAAATCCCCCATGTGGGGTTTGACGGGTGAAGAGGGAACAAAAGATGTGGATGCCACCTTCGATTGAAGCTGTGTGGGCGAGAGATGGACACATGCAACCACCCACTATTCCAAAAAAGGGCCCAATGGCAGATCCACTGTCACCACCCTTCCTCTCAATCACTCAAAGCTTAATTATAAAAAGAAAAAAGGGAGAGAAAAGAGAAAAGTGATTCCTCAAAGAAAAATCCCTACTCTTGTGTCCCTCTCAAGAAAGTGATGTGATGGGGCACATGAGGGGGTTGATGGGGAGGAGGCAATGAACCCATGTTGAAGAAGACCCCACTCCATTTTAAGTCCCAAGGCCAAATGGGTGATGGTTGCAACTTTGGCCCTTTGTTGTCTAGAAAGAATTTGTGCATGCTTGAGTATTATCATCTTTAACTTGTTGAATAATATGGAGTCCATGTGCTTTTATGATGCAACATTGGCCAAAGAGAACTTAAAAAAGGATATATAGGTTGACCTTCTTTTATAGTCCTTTCGTTGGTTCTTATAGAGTGAATTTATATCTTCCATCATTTGTTAGAAAAAAATAATTGTCGCGCCTGATATCAAGACTTGTCAATGAGTATACTCAAATACTAACCATTTCACAGGTCAGTTTCACCATAAACACGGCTAGATCACCATTCACTACACAAGGTGAATGATTGTTTTCTCGCAAGTAGTACCTTATAGAGAAAGTTAATTTGAAAATCATTCAAAGTGCCCCAGATCGCTGTGGAGAATTGTGTCCTTAAGATTGCTTGGGGAGGTGGACCGGTTGAAATATGCAAAAGTCGGCTCACACACAACCTAATCATTAAAAAAAAAACAAATTCAATATATGTACGAGTATACCCAAAATAAGTAATTTAGAGATCACTCAACTTTCGCTAGATTTTCTATGTTATAATTTTTTACCACACAACAACTTGGTTCTATAGCGCTTTATGCTCATTCATGAATCGCCGTTAAATGAAAAAAATTCACATTTTAAGATGTTTCTATACTTATGATAAATTATCACAAGGTGGTACAATACACTGCCTATACCATTGAAAATCTCTAATGATTGCCTTGCAATATGCCTTGACAAATATTTTCAAAAAAAAAAAATATGCCTTGACAAAATGTAGTATATCATCTCGGAAGCAGACTAAACTCATGTAGCTGGCTAGTTGTCCAAATTATACTACAGCTGTCATATGCAATGAGGCATTAAATTCATGGAGAGATGGGGGAGGAAGCTGTGCGGAGAGGACCCCATTGGGAAAACAACGTCTTTTTGTTTGCTTTTGCAAGAACTTTCCATCAAAGCAGTAAAAATTGACCTGGGAAAGTCTCTCATTGATCACACAAAGCCAAGAAGAAAACAAGTGACACCCAGGTTTGGGTACTTTCTGACTCAGACACATATATAAAGTGTCAAAAGGGCGGGCACGTCACATCAAAGGGTTTTTGTTTATTTACATGTATGCCTCTCATTTATCATGCCTAACCTCTCAATTATGTCTAAACTTTGATTTTTTTTTTTGTTTCGATTTGAACTTTTGGAGATAATGATCGAGCGTTCAACTCTAGGATGGTATCAGATTTGGAAAACACGGGTTTGATTTCGAGTGCCCTCTTATAGCTGTGTAAGGGTTACTTATACATGCGCAAATCTTAGGCCCAGCGAGTTCATTCATTGACGTTTGTCCAATTCCCGCAGCATGGAGTGTTGAGAAGGGAAGCAGATCCTGCATCGTGCTCGAACAATGAGTGTTTCGAAGAAGATGGTTGCTCACTAAACTCTAGCGTTTCGATGGTGTTTCGCGGATCAGATTTCGAGGCGCTTCATTGTTCTACGCAGGGCCAAACCTATGGAATCCGATCAAGGCTTGGTCTGCTCCGAAATTTCCTATGCAATGTTTTTTTTTTGGGTGGGTTTGGATAATAAAGTCAGGTCAGCTCATGGGCCATGTCCAGCCCGCCCATTTGAGCAGCTTGGGCCCGAATTAAAGCCCAACAACAAGGCACAAGATTGGAAAGGCCACGGTAAGAAGAAATCCCTCGACTCGAACTTGATTTTAAGCGTGCTATGTGAACATGCGATTAATTTTGAATTTTCCTAATTCATGATCATTATAAATTGGGAAAATTCTAAAAAGAGGCCCGAAGTGGAGTCATTTTCTCAAATAAAGGCCCAAAGTAGACATTATTTCAAATAAAAACATGAAGTGCCTTCATTTTATTAAATAAGGAGCTGAAGTGAATCTTGTCTCAAATAAGGGATTGAGGTGGTCATATCAGTATCAAATAAGGACTTGACTTCACTGGCTAAAGGGTATTTTTGTCTTTTTACTTTTTTGAATTTCTTTCTTTCTTTTTTTCTTTTTCTATTTTTTTCTTTTTTTCCCTCTCTTTCCTCTGCTGGCCGTCACCGAGGCCGGTGAAGGTCGCCAGCCTCAGGCAAAGGCAGCCCTTGCCTAAGTAGGTGAGGGTTGACCTTTCCGACGTTGGGCGAGGGGCACCCTCGCTTGGCTTAGCAAGGGTCGCCCTCGCCTAACGCCGGCGAGGGCAACCTAGGTGAGAGGGCTGCCCTTGTCGGCGTCAGGCAAGGGTCGCCTCACTTGGGCTGGGTAGGAGAGGGTGACTCTCTCCAGATTCGGCGAGGGCAACCCTCACTCTCTCCCAACGCTGGTGAGGGCGAGGGTTGCCCTCACCAACCCAACCCAGGCAAGGTGATCCTTGCCCCTAACGCTGACAAGGGCAACCCATCGCCTGGGTTGGGCGGGCGAGGGTGACCCTCGCCTGAGGCTATCGCCGGCCAGGCGCAATGATCGCTGGGGAAGAAGAAAAAAGGGAAAAGAAAAAGAAAAGGAAAAGAAAAATAAACTGAAAAAAATAAAAAAATATATACTTATAATTTTTTTGACTAAAATACCCCTTCTCCGGGGACGAAATAGTCACCGACTGGCCAAATGTCCTTATTTGAGATGATTTGGCCACTTCATGTCCTTATTTCAGACGATTTGATTACTTCATGTTTTTATTTGAGAAAATAACTCTACTTCAGGTCCCGTTTTGAAATTTTCTCTTATAAATTTAAAATTTAACATAACGGGTGTTTCATCTAGATTATCAAGAGAAGGGTTAATAAGCGAGATAGATTACACTATTGAATAATCATCTTTTGAAATCAGGGGCAGCATTAAATATATGCTTAATTGTATTTATGTCCTTATTTCTCAACTTTCAATTATTTAATGTAGGCGTATGAAAGGAAGGTTTAATAAATGAGCAAAATGACGTGTCTGGCTTCAATATATAAACTTAGATTTGATTTTTTTATAGCTTAAAATTCTTAATTTTTAATCTTTATCACAAAAGCTTAATATGGTAAATACAATCAACATATTAATATAAATGAAAACCTAAAACAAAGACGAGGGTAGAACAGACAAAACAAACACACAAAAAAAAAAAAAGACATGGAGTCTCCTTCGTCCATGAGAAAGAGAAGAACATGAGCTCGAAGCACTTGAACGAACCATTCGATGATCAAACTCAAGAATGCGAGCAAACTTGGTTTCTTGACGGTAGAACTGTCGACTCTTCTCTGTCTTTTTTCGTATCTATTTCGTGTTGGAATGAGGAAGATTCCCGGTTGACACGGTTGTGTTCTCTGTTTCTCGATGTTGTTTCTCTTTTCTTTTCGTTGCTCGTTCATTGATGTTCGTATCAGTTGAAATTCTGTCTGATCTTGCTGATGCGCCTCGCACTTGCACTGAAGTACGACCTGAATTGGCTCGACCATTTTCCTCTTGTTCTTGGGTGGTTCTTTTTCCCTTCCCTGAATCTGTACTAGCTGGCTAAAGCTGTAATCTTGTCTCTCCCGCATGTGTGATTAATGATCTGAATATGTATTTTGCTGCTTCGTTGCAGTTATCTCCGTCAAAGGGAAATTCATGTTTGTTTCTTGGGAGTTCCGATTTCTTTTCGCTACTGAAAGGTCAGGTCTTGTTCTTGTTTGATCACGTAGAGTTTAGAAAATGAGAGCAAAATTTTCTCATTTCGTTGCATCTAAGTGAAGAACATGATAGTATCGAGGTTTTTTGTGATGTCAAATCATGCGCTTTAAAATCACAATTAGTTTGTGATCTCTGGCTAATATTTCAAGTCCAGTAGAAATGGAGGTTAAGGGAAGTGTAGGCCGTTGTAGATGGAAAAGGGGAACCTTTTGAATACCCAAATTCGGTTCAGAAAGTGCAATGAGCACTGAAGTAGGATTTCGAACTTTATCGTTGCTTACTTGCAAGACCTTACTTTATTATTTCAGTCGCCGCTAGACCTGTCAAATGGGTGGGTTGGGTTGGATTTGGATCGGGTCATAAATGGTCCGACCCAAATTGACCCATTAACCCGTTTATGACCCATTTATGCGCAATGCAATTTTGTTGACCCATACCCGACCCGACCCATACCCAACCCATACCCGATTAGACCCATATTGCTAAAATACTTCCATATTTAATTAAATATAGAAAAATTCATACCCAAGCTGAAATAAGAGTGCAGAATGAGTGAGTGCAAGATTAAGTGAGGGTGAGAGAAATGCGTTGAGTTTAAATCAGTTGTAAACTCATTTATGACCCATTTGCGACCCATTTATGACCCATTTAACACTAATATAAGACTTCTACCCATTTATGACCCATTTACTAAATATAACTAACCCATTTATGATCCATTTACTAATAAATGGGTTAAGAAATGGGTTTATGACCCATTTTGACATGTCTAGTCACCGCTTCACAATGCGCTCACTTGCACAGGCGCCTCTCGCACGCACTCATCACTCACTTCCCTCCCTCTTCCCCTTTGTCAATTGTTTTACACTTGCTCGAAATGGCAGGTTGAATCCAAATGTTGGTGCCTATGGTAGTCTCCACTTGCCCCAGAGTTCTAGACATTTGTAGCCACAAGCTGGTAAGCCTGGTATTATGATGAACTAGGTACAAATCTGAGTTGTGTGTCTGAGAGAATACTAGAGAGATGTACGTAATGATGGTCATAGAGATATTCATAGGAGAGAGACGGAGAGGAGTTAATTGCATAGTAACAAATCGATGTGACTATCCACGGTTTTGGGGAGTGTTAATATCGCCGAAGGGTATCAATATAATTTGCTATTGTCATTCGAGTGGTTTATAATTTTGGAAACATTGCTAAAATTGAGGCCATCATTATAATTTGTTTTACTATGTGGGTGTCTTGAGATAATTGGTTATTGATAAGTTAAAAGCTTTACCATATATGGCAGCGATGTAGAGTGGTCATTTATAAATTACATACTATGTCTATGATGCATTTTTTATCGTTGCTTACTCGCAAGACCTTACTTTATTGTTTCAGTCGCCACTTCACAGTGCACTCTCTTGCGCGCACATCTGTTGCATGCATTGGTGGCTCTCTTCGCTCTCTCTACCCCTCTGTAAGTTGTTTTACACTTGCTCAAAATGGCAGTCCGGATCCTAATGTTGGTGCCTATGGTAGTCTCAACCTGCCTAAGAGTTCAAGACATTTGCAGTCACAAGCTGGTAAGCCTGGTATGCTGATGAATCGGGTACAAATCTGAGTTAGGTGTTTGAGAGAATACTAGATAGATGGATATAACGATAGTCCTAGAGATATCTTTAGAGAGAGAAAAAGAGAAGTGTTAATTGCATAGTAACAAGTCGATGTGACTATCCACGATTTTGGGGAGGGTTAATATGACAGAAGGGCATTCATATAATTTGCTATTGTAATTAGAGTGATTATCGCTTCGGAAACATTGATATAATCGAGGCTGTCGTTATAATTTGTTTTACTGTGTGGGTGTCCTGAGATAATCCGTTGTTGACAAGTTAAAGCTTTACCATATCTGGCAGCGATGCAGAGAGGCCACATACAAACTACATCTTACGTGAACTTTTGTTACCTAGCGCATGTTGACACCTATTTTTAATTTGCCCAAAATTAATTGCATAAAATTTAGGAATTAATTTTTTTTAGTTCCTAAAACAAAAAAATATTTCTATTTAAATGCATTGCATATAGAAATTAGGCACATTTTGCATTAATAGGGCCTATTAGAGTTTAAAAAAATCAAATTTAAAAAAAAAAGAAAAAAAGAGAAAATCGAGTCGAGCCGGGTCGAGGCCGGGCCGACCCAGCCCGCTTCTCCTTTTCTCCCCCCCGCGCGGGCCCCCGGCCCGCTCCCTTTTCCTTTTCTTTTCCCTCCTCCGCGCGGCCCAGCCTGCTTCTTTTTTTCTTTCTTTCTTTTTCTTTTCCCCCGTGGCTGGGCCCAGCCCGGCACACCTTCCCTTCCTTCTCCTCTTCCCCCCCGCGCCGGTCCCTTTCTTCTCCTCTGTTTTCCCCTGTTCACGACGTCACGCCGACGCACGGCGACGCCGCTCCTCGCCGTCGCTATCTGACCAAAGGAAGGCCGAGAGAGCACGTCGACAGGACTGGCATTAATTACCAGTCCCGTCCTCCCTGTTTTCCCGGCCTCACTCTCCCCCTGTTCGCCTCTGCAACATCGCTGAACCGCACCCCTCCTCTGCTCTGCATCGGCCTGCCATGGCCGCGAAAGTCACGGGGCAGGTAGGCCGGTGCAGGCCATCGTCATGCCGACGTAGAGGGGCAAAGAAGACGCGTCGTCGCCGGCTATAAAAGCCAGAGGAAGAGAGAGAAGCCCCGGGGTCGGCCATTTTTTCAAAGAGAAACAGAGAAACAAAGAGAGAGAATAGAGAGAGAAAGAGAGTGTACCGAGGTCACGTCGGAGCTGGAAGGGGAAGCCAGCAGCCTCGCCGTCGCCCCCAATCAGCTGGAGACCCTCTAGCCGTGCCGGTGAGCTCTCCTGGTCAAGATATCCCTTTGTTCTCCCCTGTTTTTGGGCACAGTTTGGCCGGGACTCGCGCCGGCCATGTCGCGCGATTCCCGGCCCATACCGCCTGCAGTCACGATCCCCACCCTCCGTCGAAGGCAAGCCACAGCCGCCGGAGCCGACCGAATGGCCGGAGGAGATCGAACTCCCCGTTTTTTTCCACGCGCCTGCCAGGTGTTCGACGATTTACCCCAGAGAAGCCAATTCTGATTTGGTCGCCGACCGGCGAATTGACGGCCGGACGGCGAGCCAGGCGGTCGGCGACGTCGGTAGTGGCCCCAGGGGGCGTTTTGGGGGACGTTGCCGTTCTGGGTCAGCCGGCGGACGGCCAATTTTGGCCTCGCCAGCGCCCCCCTCCCCGCGGGTCTGTGAATTCGGGTCGGATTCGACCCAAATCAGCAGATCCGACCCGGGTCAACGCCCGGGTTGAATCCGTTGACTCGGGTCTGTTCCGACCAGCCCGAATCAGTAGATCCGACCCGATCATTGACCGAGTCGGATCCGTTGACTCGGGTCGATTCTGACCAGGTCGGATCCGTTGACCCGGGTCGGACCTGACCGACCCGACCCGGTTATTATTATTTTATTATTTTTTAAAAATAATTTAAAATTTTTAAAAAATAATAATTATTATTTTAAAAAATTTTAAATTTAATTTTTTAATTTTTTCTGTATTTTTCTCAGGAAAATTTTTTTTAAAAAACTTAAAATTATTTATTTTTTGGTTTGTTTTTGTACTTTTTTTTCTTTCTTTTTTTTTCGAAATTTTTTTTAAATTTAAAATTTTAAAAAAAACTTTATGGGGTTTATCTAAATGTTTTGGTTGTATTATTACGCATGCTGTTATAATTGCATAATTTGCCATGTTTAAATTAGATAAGCCTGAGATTATGCAGTAGTATTTTGCATGTTATTGTTATTACTGTCGTGTTACCCTGCATTTTTTGATATAATTGCATGAGCTGTTGTATTTTTGAATGTCATCTGACTTAGTTAAGGTTAGAACCTTAGGCTGCATAAATTGTGGTGTTCCTGACTGCTGATCATTTCTGATTACACACTCTCTTGATCACCTCACATGTTAGGAGAAAGGTCCTAAAATCAATCCAAATTACCTGACAAATGTTTTCAAAAAATAAACAGGGTAAAAAGGTATCGAAAGGGCATTAGTTATCCAACTAGTGTAACTAAATCCCCAAGCTCGGTTAATCTCTGGTTCGTAGGAATAGGGTGATTCTCCCATCATCCTATTTGGGTTTCTAATTGACCCACCCCAAATCGATTAGTGGCGACTCTTTGATAAAAACCATTTGCATGTTAAATACTTAAACCCTAAGTCGCGATATGGTATAGGCTTGGGAGAGCCAGAGTTAAGTTCTGAACCTAGACTTAGCACGTACTAGGTGAGCCCCCCTTCTTTTTGCATGTTATCCAAAAGCTCGGGAGGTCGGTCGCGACAGACTGGCGACTCCGCTGGAGATCCCGTTTTTTTTTTAAGCGGACTTAAGCCAAAATTTTTACCCTGTTCAAAATAATTTTTGTTTGGCAGCAAGGACTCCAGGTATAATCCTGACATTAAGGTGTTATTTGTCTTGCAGGTTCGAATTGCTTGTTTATAAATTGTTGTGCATGCTTTAAGGATTTAGCACTACACTATTGCACACACAACCACGATGCCGGACCTGGGCCGCAATAGGACATTTTAAAGGATGGTGTTAAGAAAGATACGACCTCGAACGTGAGCTCATGATGTAAAGATTGCCTTTCTTTTTCCCGAAATTTATTTCTAAAAATCATAAAGAAATATCTTTAGCCGCTATTCGCGTGACTATAAGATATTCCTTTCGATTTGGCCGAGGTTAAAAGGACTTGACACCAACGTGAGACTGCGACGGTCAGGCACCCTTTTAATTTCATTTTGCTGAGCCAATCTAGATAGAAATCGAACCTCACTCCTCATGTGCATGTTGTTGTGATTGCCATGCTTCAAGGAAAGGTATATATTCTATCTCTTCTCATTTTTTATACGGCCAACTTATTTAATTGACTTGTCCCTATAAGGCCACCCGTTGATTGCATTCTATATACGATGGGAAGACCTGATATCCAATCTGTCCCCGCTCCTAAGAAAGAGTTTCTGGCATGGTAGGACCGACAAGACGAGGGATATGCTTATTGCGGGGCATGTCCGCAAAAAATAAATAGCCCCGAGAGACTATAGCTTCCCCATCGTTTATAGAATGAGCATCCGGGGATGACGCCTTTTTCGTTAAAACCTCGTCTTTCATATTTCCTAGTATTTATGTTTAGGGGTTTTGGTTTTATTCTTTAAAAGTATTTATGGATTGTACCAATGTTAATATAACTCGGACCGCTTTTTATGCTATAAATAAAATTTTTTGCCCCTTAATGACACTACCGCGGCCTTTGGCCCGGTGGTATCCGGGGATGAGCGAAATGGTCCGAGGCGACAGGGGTTCGAATCCCGGGGATGCCGCCTGTAACGTTAATATTAGTAAAAACCCTTTTTGCTTATTTCTTCTTTGCAAATAAAGAAAATATGCAATAATATTATGACTAAGTCATAAAATGCTTCTTTATTAGGCATTATACTTATTTATTTCAACGTTTTCACAGGTGATTATAAAGAATGGCCGAAGAAAACGTCCGTCTCAATAACATGGAGGACGAGATGAAGCTGGTCTTCAACGCGATCCAAAATCTCACAAAGCAGGTGAAATCCATTCAGGGCAAGCTCACGCCCACGCCTACAGCAGTTGAAGTGGTGTTACCACCACCGTCTACTGGAAAAGACAAAGCCTCCGCCAGCGACGTTAAAATGCCTCCGTTAGAGGATGATCCGCTTCCCCTCGCCGTTATGAAGCCTGAATTTGAAATTGTACCGATGACAAAACAGGACAAACGCCTTGCAAAGGTCGAAGAGATGCTGAAACAACTCCAGGGTCCGCAAAATGCTGTCCCACTTGACCTGTCTATATATAAATGAGTCAAAGTACCAGAAAAGTTTAAGATGCCGGAATTTGAGAAGTATGATGACACCTCATGCCCCAGACATCATTTGCACATGTATCATGTGCAGATAACCCAGTACGTCGATAATGAACCCCTCATGATTCAGACTTTTCAAGCGAGTTTGACGGAGCCAGCCTTAACCTGGTATATGTCGAAGGATGTGGATGCTTTTAAGTCTTGGGATGATGCTGCTGATGCATTCCTCAAGCAATATCAATTTAACCTCGACGTCACCTTTACTCATGACGACCCGAAATGCGCTGAGAAGAAGAGTGAGTCCTTCAAGGAGTATGCCACTAGATGGAGAAACCTGATCGCCCAGGTTACCATACAACTCACTAATCATAAACAAGTGAAATTGTTCATAAAGTCTTTTCCGTATGAATACAGACACCGTCTGGGTGGTGCCACTGCTGAATTCCTTAATCGTCTCGTTCTTGTGGGCGAACGAATTAAAATGGGATTGCGTGAAGGGTGGTTCACAGACCCCACTTCCACAAGCAAGAAACTTGACATGAAGAAGGAGAAAGAACCCCTAACAGATGCGGATGTTGCGTACACCCAAACCGTTCGTCCTTCCCCAATAATTCATATGAGTAGTGGACAACAACCGGCCTCAGGCCGCAAGCCACCCCAAAGGCGAAATAACAAAAAGCAATTCACGCCACTCCCTTTGCCTATGTCTTAGATCCTGCCTATTCTCTTAGAAAAGAGGTTGCTTGCTAAAGAGCCAAAGCGTGAAAATCCTGAGCGTTTCCCTAACTACGATCCTTCCAAGGAATGTGACTATCATTTGGGTGAAACGGGATATTCTGTCAATGACTGTGTTGTCCTGAAAAATAAGGTCCAGAAATTATTGGATGCAAAGATGTTTTCATTCCGCAATGCACCACCCAATCAAGCAGGAGGAGCGCATGTCGTCGTTGAGTAAACTGAAGACTCAATTTTCCTCCCTTAGAAGAGAAGCATATTTAATAGTTTGAATCCTCCCCTATGTAGGAGCTTTTCTTGCTTTCTAAAGTCTCAGCTGTTTTCTAAGATTCCCAGTTTTCTGAATTTTTAATTATGCTTGGAATTTTAGTATTGCAATTTCCATTCCAACAAATGTAATTCACCTGAATTATTCAAAAGAATTGCAAATGTTTTATTTTGAGGGCCTGAGGAAGTATCCTAAACCGGCCCGTTGATGATATCCAGCTATGCAAAGGAAAGTGTTCTGAGGCTCGGGCTTCTTCATGCTCCCTTGTTTCTAAGCTTCTAAACATAAAACAAACGTATTATCATTTTTCAAAAGGGCCAAAAAAGAACGGTGCTGGAAAAGCATGCATGCTCATAGCCCTATTTGTTTTTCTAACTCGCTCCCTTCGTGTCTCAGAGCATACTCCTTTTTGATTTGTTATTACAAATGGGACATTTGAAAATGACACAAATTGAAGAGCACGTCAGCCCCTGGTAATGGTCACAGACCAACTTATCTGATAGGGACAGTCCGAGTAAAGATCATCCAACTTTCAATGAAACGTGGGGCAAATCTCATTACTACCGGTGGATGATACCAGCCCCAGAGAGTCAAAGAGAATGCTGATCATTCCTTGACTCCATGATGAGCAAAACATCATTTCGTACAAAAGTCGGGGGCAGATCAAGAAAAGATTACCCATTTTGAAAGAAAAATGTATGTCCTATTCCCTAACAAATTTTGGAAATGACATTTCACCTCTTTTCTTTTGCAGATAATGAAATGGGGAACATGCTAGACTCTAACGTGCTAGCAAGGCATATAGAACACCAATGTTAGGACTTCTCGAATGAAACACGACGAAGAAGTGCTTAATTGGAAGAGTAGACTAGGGGGCATGACAAAATTGAGTAAAGAACACTCATGGCGCAAATAGCTGGAAAGGACTTTGCACATGACAAAATAGCATCGAAGCCAATCTTGATAACCACGGAAGTCTCGATGGTAGTCACGCCCATGCCCGTCAAAGACCTTTAAAGTAGAGATTAGCTTTGCTGCGAAGATCCCCATGCAAGCAATTGCATGTGCCTGTGCAGTAAAAAATGAAAGCATTCACGAGAAACTCCTTAGCATGCTGGAACTGCATTGACACAGCATGCGCTGACAATAGGACCGGCTGATTGGGAATACCCTTAGCTATAGAGGATTTCATTCGAGTTTTGAGACCAAGAGCACGAAGGAGCAGACTGAGACAAAGAAGGCTGAACAAAGTAAAGAGAAGAAAAGACTCTGCTAGCTTTGAAGGCAAAACGGAAGAAGGGTAATTTGTATCGTTCTCAATTTACCCTCAATCCTCTCATTTCTAACATAAGCTCCTGATTTTTGTCAGAAGGGAATTATTGACGTCCGAGAGAACTCAAGATGTTGTCAGTATAATCCCAGATTAAGGGAGTCACGAAGGGTAATGTTGAATCGTTTTCAATTCCTGTCCCTCAATGAACCGTTCATTAACACTGTCTTCCTTATTACCTTGCAGGTATATCCTACTATTGCAGCATAGGTAAGTATCTCTTTCCCTAAAAAGAAAACTCTTTTCATAAGAGTAGAAAGAAACAAGAAGGAAGAAATAATTAAAGAAAATGGATACTATTTTCTTCCTCAAGTGCGTTATGTGGAAAGTAATTTTGCATGGTAATTTTACCGGTTTAATTTATCAATTCTCTGTGAAAATATTGACAATTCGATGAATGGTGTCAAACTGCTCCGAGGTATTGAACGAGATATGTCAGGATGATGAGAGGCAATCCTTAGTCTATATACATTCTCAAGTACCAAACTCTTGCAAGATGAGTAAAAAGTTTCATTTCTACAAGGTAAATGGATTTTTTGCATAAGGTACGATAGCCAAAATGACGAGAGCCAGTTCATTTCTTTGCCCCATACACTACCATTAATCCTTTGCTTGACCATTTAAGCCCATACACTTGGAGATTCCTTTTAAATCAACCCTGTCAAGAACCACCCCACATTGGGGCACCTTGAGATAAATTGGCATCACAGGAAGGATTCAAACTCAGAGGAAGCATGAAAAGTGTTCCCCCTTTCGATCGTCGCTCCCTTGGTTTCGTCATCTTCACGAATCTAGCAGTCCTCGATGGAGTCCTACATGACAAGCACACCATCGATGGCCGGACAGTCGAGGCTAAGAGGGCTTTGTCAAGAGAGGAGCACCAAACTAAAGCCTGTCCAAAATGCCAATATCTTATTGATAACAGTGATGTTTTCACTAAGCAAGACAAGAAGGATGAGGAGTTTGTAATATCTAAAATTTTCTATGATCATCAACTGTAACAGCTCACACAAGGTGAAAAGATGAATAGAAATTTTCTTGCTCTCATTTGCATTAATCTTTGAGTGTTTTTATTGCAGGTGAACTCTCACGGTAATTTAGGTGCCTTAGGATGACGAAGAGCAGTTCTTCCTTTATCCTATACACTTATATCCCTTGCTAGCCCAATTGTGTAACAGCCCGGACCTACCGCCTCACGTGATATTGTCCGCTTTGGGCCAAGCCCTCACGGTTTTAAAACGCGTCACTGGGGGAAGAGGTATCCACAGCTTATAAAGCCTGCTTCGTTCCCCTCTCCAACCGATGTGGGATCTCACAATCCACCCCCCGTAGAGGGACCAGCGTCCTCGCTGGCACACCGACCCGGCACCGGCTCTGATACCATTTGTAACAGCCCGGACCTACCGCCTCACGTGATATTGTCCGCTTTGGGCCAAGCCCTCACGGTTTTAAAACGCGTCACTGGGGGAAGAGGTATCCACAGCTTATAAAGCCTGCTTCGTTCCCCTCTCCAACCGATGTGGGATCTCACAAATTGAGCCTGCAATTTTATTTCGTACGAACCCAGTTGGTGATCATCCTCCACACCGGGGCAAGGCAAAAGTCACCACAATTTTAGCATCAGGTCTAAAGTACCGAATGAAGATGAAGACTCCAAGAGCCTAATAACATTGCTCTGTTCAAACTTGTTTAGGCTAGTCCTAATAGCACCAAAAGAACAACAAAAAAATGCTGAAAATTAGCGGCATGAAAAAGCAGTGTGCCTGGTAAAAGCAAGACCAATGTCCATGAATAAAAAACAAAGAAAAAGAGAAAGGGACAAGATGAAAAATAATGAAGTTCTAGCTAAGGAGATCTCTGAGCATGATGAAGGTGCTCTCAAATACCTCAAAGTTGTTAAGTGGTGTAGAATAGACGACCCCAAAGGGTTGAAACTTGAGTTCTTTTTCGATGTAAATTCCTACTTTAAGAACTCTGTCTTGACAAAGATCTGCCACATGATAGAGGAAGACGAACCTATTTTTGAGAAAACAATTGGGACAGAGATAGAATGGTATCCAGGAAAATACTTGATGCAGAAGCTCCTTAAGAAAAAGTTGTTAAAGAAGCTAAAACACAGGATTACCCAGGGAGTTTGCCAGAAGGATCCTAACGGTGAAGAAGAAGACTGGTGACAATGCTAGATGATCACCAATTCTCAACCCCTACACACATTTTTTAGCCCAACGATCATTTCGTTCCTCAACTTGTAAACCAAACCCACGTTACATCCATCATGAAGTCTCTTCTGACTATGGCACTTGAATTAACGTGGAATTTCAAATGTTTATAAACAACGCTTGAGAAAATGCGAGCAAGATTATTTTTATCTTTTTTGCAGGGTTCTTGACTTGTAAACCCGGAGATAATTGCAAAATATTTTCTTTCATGGCCATGACTTGGACAGTCACCTTTGTTAAGCCATTGACCAAGCCAGCATTACGACCCTGAAGAAGACCTCTCAGATTGGCAGCGTCGTACCGCTTGCAAAAAAACTTAGACCCTTGTTGATATGATAGCGGTCAGAATGAGTGTCTTTGATGTTTCCGCATTAATGGTCGGGACAAACAACCCTTCTCAACGAGAGTGAGTGGAAAGTCCTCTCTGACTGAGGGTCCCTCGTTCAGCATCTCGAGAAGTCTACCTTGCGAGCAAAAATTGTCTTGATTGACCCTCGGTGGATGTTTGGTGATGCAAATATGGCAAAATCATCATGCATGAACTTTTAAATGTACATTCTGGAATAGCCCAGCTTGTCTATCATTGATGAATGCATACATGTTTGCTCTAATCACTTTGACAGCTCAGAGTTTTAATCCTCAGTGATAAAACACGACAATTCTAGTATTGGACAAGCTCTCATTATCATCCCAAGAGAGATCCCCTGAAAAAGGTCGGATATTCAGCAGATGATGCATCAAACCTCCTGGAGACATGCCCTTAAAAGGCAGGAACATCCCCAAGAGCTCATCGTTTGAGTCTTTCAAGACCTGCTGGCGAGGACCCACCAGACAAATCAACAAATCCTCGGGCGAGGACCCCCAGGTGCTCATCATTTGAGCCTTTTCAAGACCTGCTGACGAGGACCCACCAGGAAAATCAACAAATCCTCGGGCGAGGACCCCCAGGTACTCATCATTTGAGCCTTTTCAAGACCTGCTGGCGAGGACCTACCAAGCAAATCAACAAATCTTCTGGCGAGGACCCTCAGGTGCTCATCGTTTGAGCCTTTTCAAGACCTGCTGGCGAGGACCCACCAGGCAAACCAACAAATCCTCGGGCGAGGACCTCCAGGTGCTTATCGTTTGAGTCTTTTCAAGATATGCTGGCGAGGACCCACCAGGCAAACCAACAAATCCTCGGACGAAGACCCCTAGGTGCTCATCGTTTGAGTCTTTTCAAGACCTGTTGACGAGGACCCACCAGGCAAACCGTCATATCCTTGGGCAAGGACCCCCAGACACTTTGGCAAAACAATCCCAAGTTAAGGCGACCGAAGAAAGATTCGGGTCCTAGACAAACAAAATCCAGTCAGTTAAGGCGACCAAAGAAAGGTTCGGGTCCTAGAAAACAAAATCCAGTCAGTCAAGGCGACCGAAGAAAGGTTCGGGTCTTTAGTAAAGCAAAATCCATTCAGTCAAGGCGACCGAAGAAAGGTTCGGGTCCTAGACAAATGAAATCCAGTCAAGGCAACTGAAGATAGGTTCGAGTCCTATGCAAGCGATTTCCCCAGTCAAGGCGACCGAAGAAAGGTTCGGGTCCTAGACAAATGAAATCCAGTCAAGGCGACCGAAGAAAGGTTCGGGTCCTAGACAAATAAAATCCAGTCAAGGTGACCGAAAATAGGTTCAGGTCCTAGGCAAGCGATTTCTCCCCCCATCAAGGCGACCGAAGATAGGTTCGGGTCCTCGACACACAATATCAACTATTTGGAATTACTCTACCCTTCGGCAAGGTAAATAGCCCCATGTATGTTTCTATTTGCTTTAGCATGCATCATCTTATCGCATTACAAAAATGAGACTCACAGTCTCGCCAAAAATAACATTCATTGAGCATGCATGGGCCAAATTTAGGTGTCATTTTATCTTTGAATGTAACCTCTGTGAGATTAACCTTTGCGAGCTTACCTTCAAAGAGGGGCAGCTACTGACACCTATTTTTAATTTGCCCAAAATTAATTGCACAAAATTTAGGAATTAATTTCGTCTTAGTTCCTAAAATAAAAAAATATTTCTATTTAAATGCATTGCATATAGAAATTAGTCACATTTTGCATTAATAGGGCCTATTAGAGTTTTAAAAAAATCAAATTTTAAAAAAAGAAAAAAAAAAGAGAAAATCGAGTCGAGCCGGGTCGAGGCCGGGCTGACCCGGCCCGCTTCTCCTTTTCTCCCCCCCGCGCGGGCCCCCGGTCCGCTCCCTTTTCCTTTTCTTTTCCCTCCTTCGCGCGGCCTAGCTCGCTTCTTTTTTTTTCTTTCTTTTTCTTCCCCCCAGCGGCTGGCCCAGCCCGGCCCACCTTCCTTTCCTTCTCCTCTTCCCCCCCACGCCGGTCCCTTTCTTCTCCTAAGTTTTCCCCTGTTCGCGACGTCACGCCAACGCACGGCGGTGCCACTCCTCGCCGTCGCTATCTGACCAGAGGAAGGCCGAGAGAGCACGTCGACAGGACTGGCATTAATTACCAGTCCCGTCCTCCCTGTTTTCCCGGCCTCACTCTCCCCCTGTTCGCCTCTGCAACATCGCTGAACCGCACCCCTCCTCTGCTCTGCATCGGCCTGCCATGGCCGCGAAAGTCACGGGGCAGGTAGGCCGGTGCAGGCCATCGTCATGCCGACGTAGAGGGGCAAAGAAGATGCGTCGTCGCCAGCTATAAAAGCCAGAGGAAGAGAGAGATGCCCCGGGGTTGGCCATTTTTTCAGAGAGAAACAGAGAAACAGAGAGAGAGAATAAAGAGAGAAAGAGAGTGTACCGAGGTCACGCCGGAGCAGGAAGGGGAAGCCAGCAGCCTCACCGTCGCCCCCAATCAGCCGGAGACCCTCCAGCCGTGCCGGTGAGCTCTCCCGGTCAAGATATCCCTTTGTTCTCCCCTGTTTTTGGGCACGGTTTGGCCGGGACTCGCGCCGGCCATGTCGCGCGAATCCCGGCCCATACCGCCTTCAGTCGCGGTCCCCACCCTCCATCGAAGGCAAGCCACAGCCGCCGGAGCCGACCGAATGGCCGGAGGAGGTCGAACTCCCCTTTTTTTCCACGTGCCCGCCAGGTGTTCGACGATTTGCCCCAAGAAGCCGATTCTAATTTGGTCGCCAGTCGGCGGACCGACGGCCAGATGGCAAGCCAGGCGGTCGGCGACGTCGGTAGTGGCCCCAGGGGACGTTTCGGGGGACGTCGCCAGTCTGGGTCAGCTGACGGACGGCCAATTTTGGCTTTGCCGGCGCCCCCCTCCCCGCGGGTCTATGAATTCGGGTCGGATTCGACCCGAATCAGCAGATCCGACCCGGGTCAACGCCCGGGTTGGATCCGTTGACTCGGGTCGGTTCCGACCGGCCCGAATCAGCAGATCCGACTCGGTCAATGACCGGGTCGAATCCGTTGACCCGGGTCGGACCTGACCGACCCGACCCGATTATTATTATTATTATTATTTTTTAAAAAAATAATTTAATTTTTTTTCTTTTTTCTGTATTTTTCTCCCAAAAAAATTTAAAAAATTTTAAAATTATTTATTTATTTATTTTGTTTGTTTTTGTACTTTTTTTATTTCTTTTTTTTCGAAAAAAATTTAAATTTAAATTTTAAAAAAAGTTTGTGGGGTTTATCTAAATGTTTTAATTTATTGTTGTATTATTACGCATGCTGTTATAATTGCATAATTTGCCATGTTTAAATTAGATAAGCCTAAGATTATGCAGTAGTATTTTGCATGTTATTGTTATTACTGTCGTGTTACCATACATTTTTTTGATATAATTGCATGAGCTGTTGTGTTTTTTAATGTCATCTGACTTAGTTAAGGTTAGAACCTTAGGCTGCATAAATTGTGGTGTTCCTGACTGCTGATCGTTTCTGATTATGCACTCGCTTGATCACTTCACATGTTAGGAGAAAGGTCCTAAGATCAATCCAAATTGCCTGACAAATGTTTTCAAAAAATGAACAGAGTAGAAAGGTATCGAAAGGGCATTAGTTATCCAACTAGTGTAACCAAGTCCCCGAGCTCGGTTAATCTCTGGTTCGTAGGAGTAGGGTGATTCTCCCATCACCCTATTTGGGTTTCTAATCGACCCACCCTAAATCGATTAGTGGCGACTCTTTGATATAAACTATTTGCATGTTAAATACTTAAACCCTAAGTCGCGATATGGTATAGGCTTGGGAGAGCCAGAGTTAAGTCCCGAACCTAGGCTTAGCACGTACCAGGCGAGCCCCCCTTCTTTTTGCATGTTGTCCAAAAGCTCGAGAGGTCGTTCGCGACAGCGCACTATAGAAAGTTGCTCCCAAAGAGTTCTAAGAAATAGAGCTTGAGTTAGTGTGATGCAGTTTACCCACCGCATTGTGTGCATCGACGTACTTAAAATTAGAATAACATTTTGTTATGCAGATATGAGGCTTCTTGAAATCCAACGATGACACCACGACAAAGGAAAATATAACAACACATTTTTCCAAGAGTTCTTTTTGTAATTCATGAAAAAGAAAGCACGGATCCTTTTGAGATTCCTTGTAGGGTCATTTATAACCCCTTTATTCTGCTTCTATTTAATGCTTGGGTTACTGAATTTATTTGTGGGTAACTTGCAGGAGCATTACTAAGAAGAGATTGATATTTTTCTTCTTGAATGGAGAAATCAGAGAAAAGAAGCAGCAGTAGCTGTTAGAGTAAAAGAGCTTTACACGCGATAGAAGATATGAAAAGATAACACAATGCAAGAACAAAGTGATCCTTTTTCATTCAATAATTCGAAAATACACACTGAACATAACGGAGGAACAAGCTAATAAATAGCTAAATTCAAATAACTGACTCCTAGAAAACAGAACAAAACGTGATAACGTGGGATCATGTTCCCACTAAATAAGGATCACTAATGACAGTTCCTACAATTATGGGATTTACTAAAAAGATCACCAAGACCACTTCCTGCTAGCCGTTAGTTATTTGCATCACATTCCTAACACCCCCTCTTGATTCAAACTCCCCCATCCCAAGCTTGCTTCTTAAGTAACTAAACTTGGAATATGACAATGCCTTTGTGAAGATGTCAGCAACCTAATCATCTAAATTGCAGAATTTCAAGCTGATTTCCTCCTTAGCTACTAGCTCCCTTATAAAATGATGCTTTATTTCTATATGCTTAGCTCGACCATAAAAGACAGGGTTTTTTGTCATAGCTATAGCTGAACTACTATCACTGTGAATCTCAGTTGCCCCCTCTTGCTTCATACCCAGGTCAAGCAAGAGTTTTCTCATCCAAATGGCTTCACACGCTGCTGCTCCTCCAGCTACATATTCTATCTCGCACGATGATAAGGCAACCGTAGATTGTTTCTTTGATCTCCATGTGACTACTCCTGATCCAAGTGTAAAGCAAAAACCTGTTGTACTCTTCCTATCAACTGATGAACCCGCCCAATCACTATCACAATAACCCTCCAGTTTCAGAGATTTAGTTTGACAATACCAAATCCCCAATTCTAGAGTTCCTGCAAAATATTTTAACACTCTCTTAGATGTTCCATAATGGTGTTTTGTTGGCTTGTGCATAAACCTTGATACCAAACTCACTGCAAACATGATATCCGGCCTTGTATGCGTGAGATATATTAAACCGCCAACTAAACTTCTGAATTTCTGCGCATCAGCAGCTCCAGACCCATCTTCCTCCTGAAGTTTCTCATTCACATTCGTGGGTGTCTCTACTGCTTTGCACCCGTTCAGGTTGAATTTCTTCAAAAGATCCATTGCATACTTCTTTTGAGCTACGAAGATCCCCTCCTTACATTGCCTTACCTCCATTCCCAAGAAGTAGTGAAGCTTGCCCAGATCTGTCATGTTAAACTTCTGCATAATTGGCTTTTAAATTCTGTAATTAAAGAGCTATTAGACCCCACATATATCATATCATCAACATACAAACATACTAATAAAAAATCATACTCCCCACAGCTCTTAATGTACATCGTCGGCTCATTTTCACTTCTTTTGAAGCCAAATTGCAGAAAATATGTATCTATTTTCATGTACCATGCCCTAGGAGCTTGCTTAAGTCCATATAAGGCTTTCTTAAGTTTATAGACCTTATCTGGACTCTCTTGATTAACAAACCCATCAGGCTAAGCTACATAAACTTCCTCACTTAGTTCTCTATTAAGAAAGGTAGACTTGACATCAAATTGATAAACACAAAGCTTGAGAAATGCTGCTATTGATAGTATCACTCGAATTGTTTCAAACCTTGCCACGGGAGAAAAGGTTTCTTCAAAATCTATCCCCTTCCTTTGTGAGCAGCCCTTCACCACTAGCCTTGCCTTATGCTTTAGTAGAGTTCCATATGGATTATATTTGGTTTTGAATACCCATTTCAAACCTATGGCTTTCTTATTCTTTGGTAGATCAACCAAACTCCAGGTTTCATTCTTCTCAATCACTGACATTTCCTCCTCCATTGCTAGTCTCCACTCTAACTTTTCTGCTGCTTCTTCATATGAGGAGGGTTCAGCTACATAGAGAGCAAATGTGCATGACTCATTGATCTCTCTAAGTGACATGAACTTCATAGGTGGTGTCTCACTATCATCATCATCATTGTCTGTATCTCCATCCGTGGAACCTGCACCATTGTTAGACGAATTTGAGCTGCTGCCCTGGTGAGTTGAGGTCGTGCAAATTGATCTGCCCACTGAGTTCAAGCCATCCGGACGTACAACTGAATTTGATTCTGACGTGGTCATGCTTCTAGTCTCCCTGCTATGTACTTCTTCACCATCTTTGATCTGAAATACAAGAGCTTTTCTTTTGTCTTCCCATTGCCAACAGTCTTCCTCATTGAACACTGTGTTCCTGCTTATAATCACTTTACCAGTTGCTAGATTATAGACCATATAAGCCTTAGTTTGTGAGCAATAACCAATAAAAATGCACTTAATTGATTTTCCTTCTAGCTTATGTCTTTCATGTGCATTAATCATCACATACACAATGCACCCAAAAATTTTAAGATGCTCAACTAAAGGCTTTTTACCTGACCAGGCCTCATAGGGAGTTTTGTTAAGACCAGCTTCTGTTGGTGAGATACTTATCAAATAGATGGCAGTAGTCATTGCCTCCGCCCAAAATCTATCAGGTAGCCCCTTACTCTTTAGCATACTTCTTGCCATTTCAACAATTGTTCTGTTCTTCCTCTCTACTACTCCGTTTTGCTCTGGAGTGTAGGGTGCAGTCAGCTCTTTGTGTATTCCATGCTTCTAAGAGTATTGATTGAACTCTCCAAAAGTGAACTCTCCTCCTCTATCAGTGCGTAATGTCTCCAGGTTGCTCCCCTTCTGCTTTTCTATAAGAGCCTTGAACTTGACGAATTGCTCAAAGGCTTCTTACTTAAATTTGAGAAAATACACCCAGCTCATCCTACTATAATCATCGACAAACAGTAGAAAATATTTACTGCCACCTAATGACTCGGTCCTCATGGGGCCACACAAATTAGCATGTACAAGCTCCAACGGCTTAGTTGCTCTCCAAGATTGACCAACAGGGAAAGGCCTCTTACTTTGCTTCCCATACATGCATCCCTTACATACTTCCTCAGCCATTTCAATTCGTGGAAGACCACTTACCATCTCCTTTTAAGTCAGCAACCTCAATCCAGCTGTGTTTAGGTGACCATATCAAAGATGCCAAAGTTGAGAGGCATTCTTAGACATAGTGACCATTGCGTGACTTTCCAGTTTGCTGAAAACAAAGGGGAATATGTGGTTTTCAGCCATATTTACTTTGGCCAAAACATGACCTGTTGCTTTCTCAGTAATAGTGCAGCATGTTTCATCAAATAAAATAGTAAAACCACTAAGTAAAAGCAGTCCCACACTTAAGAGATTGTGGGCCAACTCTGGAGCATATAGAACATTAGAAGTGAGTTTACTTTTCCCAGAAATAGACTTTACCTCAACTATACCTTTTCCCTCTACTTGGATTTGCTTATTGTTCCCCAAACGAATCACCCTTCTTTGAGTTTCATCAAGCTCTCTAAACATCTCCTTCATCCCAGTCATGTGGTTAGAGCAACCACTATCTATGAACCATACAGCTTTTTCTTCCTTTCCATGCTCCATTAACGCAATGAACAGAAAGTCTTCTTCTGTTGCTTCAGTTTCCTCAGCAGTAAATTCAGCTTGACTGCTTCTGCAGTCTCTTGCAAGATGACCTTGTTTGCCGCACGTGCAACATTTCCTTTGCTCCACCCAACCCCTGCCTCTGCCTCTTCCTCTTGAACTACCACGTCCCCTTCCTCTGCTGCTACTGTTATTTCTCCCTTCATCTTGAGTAGAATCTCTCATGGCAAAGGCTTTTCCTTCACTCTTCTCTTGTGATCTGTTCAATCGATCCTCATGTGCCTGCAGCGACCCCATGAGTTTGTCCACAGTAAAGACTGACAGATCCTTTGACTCCTCAATTGCTGCAACCGCGTGATCAAACCTTGGAGTGAGACTTCTCAAGATCTTTGCAACAATAGTCCCATTCGTGATATTCTCTCCATACGACTTCATGTGATTGACAACTGCTTTTGTTCTCGATAGAAAGTCATGAACAGATTCGTTGGATTGTATTGACAGTGTCTCAAACTCCCTTCTCAATGATTGGAGCTTGACCGTAATGACTTTGGACGATCCCTGGAATTCAGTTTTTAGAATCTCCCACGCCTCCTTTGCACTTTCTACTGCTGAAATTCTTGAGAAAACACTTTCATGAAGTCCTTGCTGAATGAAAAAAAAGTGCTTTTGCATCTTTCTTTCTATTCTCCGTCAACTTTGCTTTATCATCAATCTCACTATACCCATCTTCAACCACCTCCCAAAGCTCCTAAAACTTGAAAAGTGTCCTCATCTTGATCCTCAAGAAATCGAAATTCTCACCCTTGAAGACTGGAATCATTGACTGTTGGATCCTAATGAGGCCATTGCTGTTCAAGTCAGAAAGAAGAACCTGGCTCTGATACCAAAATGTTAGAGTAAAAGAGCTTTACAGGCGATAGGAGATATGAAAAAGATAACACAATGCAAGAACAAAGTGATCCTTTTTTATTCAATAATTCGAAAATGCACACTGAACATAACGGAGGAACAAGCTAATAAATAGCTAAATTCAAATAACTGACTCCTAGAAAACAGAACAAAACGTGATAACGTGGGATAATGTTCCCACTAAATAAGGATCACTAATGACAGTTCCTACAATCATGGGATTTACTAAAAAGATCACCAAGACCACTTCCTGCTAGCCGTTAGTGATTTGAATCACATTCCTAACAGTAGCAACGAGAGCATTCCCTACTTGTCTCCAGAGATTATATCAGAAATATTATGCAAGCTTCTTATCGATTCAGTCGTGCGCTGCAAATGTGTCTGCAAGGCCTGGTGTCACCTAACAAAATCAACCACTTTCATCCAACATCTTTTGAGTAGCAATGATTACAAGGAACCGTGGCTCATCCTTGAACCGTTTTGTGCTGATGATGACTCCACACAACCTTTTCTTTTGGTGGATATCGAGGGACGCAGGGTTAGACAGATTCACATTGATCCACTAAAAGGACTTTCGGCCATGGGCACTTGCCGAGGATTACTATGTGTGGGTTCTTACTCAGCTCTTGATCCTGTTTTTGTTTGCAATCCCATAACGAGGGAGTACAGAAGATTGCCAACATCAGGAGAAACAATTATGGGCGGTCATCAAGTTGGATTCGGATTCGATCCTTCAACAAGAAAGTACAAAGCTCTGCGTACATATGTTAATATGGAAGGAAGGAGGTGCTTCGAAGTGACTACACTGGGAGCGAGTTCGTGGAGGAGATTGGATGTCCCTGAAGGTTGGCAGGCTTTTTTTGTATACGAACCTATATTCTGGAACGGGGCCATTCACTGGAAAGCTTCTGGAAATGAACGTGACGTCATCATATCATTTGACGTGTGTCATGAGAAGTTTCGGATCATTTCATTTACCCAAGATGTTGGCCAATTCGACCTTGGAGTACGCCACGATAATAATGGTCAATCGCTCCTACCCCCCCAAGGTTTTGTCCCTGATGGAAATGCCCCCCTCGCGACAACGATCGAACCCAATGAACTTGAGCTGCTAGGATTCAGAGGATGCTTGACTATAGTAGAACATGATAACGAGTGGATGAGAGAATGGGAAGTGACGGGGTCGGGACAAGTTCGAAGACCTTTCCATCTGCTTTTGGGATTTTCATGATACCCACGTGGCGTGGAATCCCAACATGACTTATATAGTCATTGGTAGGTTGAGATCGGAATGTTTTCTCTTAAGGGTAAGTGCATACTATGGTAACATTTCCAACCGAAAAATGCACTTTACATATTTCTTCCCGAAAAAGGCGAATTAGGGTGTGCATGATCATCATTCTGTGTCCGAGAACTATTTCTACTCATAAATGATTCTTTTTTATTCTGTGACCGGAAATAATTTCTGAGCATTTGAAGGCGTTTGGTAACTGTCCAAAATTTTTATTCTTGGGATAGAAAAAACAGAAATACGTTTGGTAACTACACAAAATTTCTTTTATTTTAATAATATTTTAAATTGTTTAATATTTTTTCTTTTTTTTTCTTTCTACCCTTCCCTTCTTTGGCCATGGCCGGTCGCCGGCGCCGGCGACCAGCCCCAGGCCAGGGCGTCACGGCCCTCGCCGTCGCCTTGGCTACTTGCCTCACCGCCGGCCTTGCCTAGATCAAGCGAGGCCGAGCCTCACCATCGGTCGTGACGGCGAGGCTCGGCCTTGCCCGATCTGGGCAAGGCCGACCTCACCGCGGGTCACAACAGCGAGGTTGGCCTCGCCCAGATCGGGCAAGGCCGACCTCGCCATGATTGACGGCGAGCGGCCTCGCCCAGATCGGGCGCCTCGCCATGATCGACGGCGAGCCATCTCGCCCAGACAGTGAGGGTCCAGCCCTCACCCTCGCCAGCGAGGGGGACCCTCGCCTCCGCCGGTGAGGGCCGTGACGCCCTCGTCGGCCCTAGGCTATGGCCGGTCGCTGGCGACCGACCGCCGGCGACCGACCACCGGCGACCGACCGCCGGCGACCGACCGCCGGCGACCGACCACAGCCCAGGGAAGAACAACACAAAGAAGAAAAGAAAAAAAAAAGAAAAAAAAGAAAAAAACTCATTCTCAAAATTGTGTCGAGAAATAAGAAGCAACTTTTTTTTACTTCTTATTTCTCTTCCAAAACTGTTTCTGGGCACAAATTTTTGCAAAAATGTGCCCGGAAACAAAAAGTTTACCAAAGGCATTTGTGTTCCCAAACTATTTCTGGGAATAAAAGAACAGAAATTTTCACCGTTTGGCACGTTACCAAACGGACCCTTGCTTGCCGCTAGACAGCCCTGGCCTTCCTCCGAGGTTCACTACGATTCGCGGTTACAAGCCTAGCCTCGTATCACCTGAAACTGCATGACTGAGAGTTGCTCTTCTTATCTCTCAAAGCTAAAATTTTTATTGTCTTTAGTCTAACCCTTTGTGAGTACTGCGTTTTCTCCCCCATTTAGCCAGTTCTGTGATTATTCAAGCAGCCATTTTGCAGAAATGTAACAAGGGATAAGCACTATTAGTCTAGGAATAACTCTTTTCATTCAACCTTGCCAATTACAAGTACTGAAGGCTTGTTTATGTTATTTTGTGAATTCACTTATGTTCTTCCCGTAGTTAATGGAATTTCCATGCAGAGAAGATCACGATGGGTTCTTCTGTTTAGAAGGAGAGTAAACGAAATTATGTTGTTGTAGGATGAGGGAAGTCAAATCAATCTACATAGAAATGAATCCACTTATGCTGCCAGAAATTTTTAGCCCATCAAACTTAAAAAGAAATAGAGTAAATAGTTGGGATTCATGACCAAATTAATCATTCTTGATGGGGTAACATTGAGACACCTGGTATGCTCAACAACTTTAAGAGAAAGTCATTAAGGCACAAGAATATGATATGATTCCTTTGCATCATCACTGTTAAAATATGTCTTGAGTTTGAGTCCAATAGACGGAACCCGACCCAAGCTAAATTAAAGGAAAATCTGAAAGTTGAATATCTATGGATGTCCACCGTGCAAATCTATATTTCCTGTTCAATTTTGGAGTGCAAAGCCATGTTGGAATTCTGATCGTGAAAAATAGACTTCAAAAAGGAAAGTGGATATTTGGATTTCAAGTTGCTAATTCGTTGAGTCCAACAAAAGTTCCAGTAAATTATGGAAATCAATTTCCGTATAAGCGTTGGTCAATAAGATAAGAAAGTGGACTTGGTTTCCTTCTCTAATTTAGCATGTGTCAATAAAAGAAATAACAGAAGTCCAACTTCCAGTGGTACTTGGCAAAGAGCAGTATATATTGACTAATATATGTATATATATATATATATATGCGTACATACAAGTCTGGGGATGCTTCTTCACGTAGACTTGAAGTGCCGAAGTCTTGGCGGCAGTTGTTGATGCAGTCCTCTTGAAGCGTCGTTTCCTCTTTGAGTGCCGTGGGTCATCCATAGGTGCTAGATGCTTGGTAGTGGGTTCGTGGTTTTGTTTGTGGAATTACACCAAGAATTCAAGTGTTTGAAGTGATTTGTGTATAATTCTTTTGCAAGATTGAGAAATTATTTCGTGAGAAATTGTGGGCTAAACACTACGTGAGTTATTAGGTGTAATTGGGGCTTGGGCAATACTTAGAGTGTTTGAGTGATTTGAGTGTGGTTGCAATCTTTTTTGTATCGCTTAATCTATAGTGAAATTTCGTGCTGCTTTCCCCGTGGATGTAAGTCACTACGACCGAATCACATAAATTTGGTGTCTAATTTATTTTCTTGTTTTATCAATTTTAATGTTCGATCGCTTGGCTGCCGCAACAATCACCACATGCAAATACTTCATTATTTCGATTTGCGCTCGAGATTTGCTACATGGCATGTTTACGTGGGCTACTCTCTTAAGGTGAACTTTTTGTCATAAGAAGAAATGATAGTTCGCACTGTGCATGAATTGGAATGCATGAACAAGGGATTACCATGCCATAAGTACTAGATTGATGTGAATTTAGGGCCGACATTGTAGTCTACCATTAAGTAAATTTTGTGGAAGGACCGTATTGGCCACTGATCTAGGGTCACGAGCAACAAAAAACAAACTTCTTACGGCCTACAATTCGGGAAATAGGTGAATTAGATCAATCGATTGTTGGATCTAAGCAGGGTTACCATAGAAAGACGTGCGAAGAGTTCCACGTTAAAGTGAACACCCCAAAACTTTTGTCGAAATAGCAATTCATCTCATTTGGATGGTTATAATCCATCCGAGTTAATTAAAAGGAATTCAAGAGAGATATATATATACACACACACAATGAAGGATTAAGATTTAAACAATGTACCTAGACGGCACAACATCTAGGTCCAAAACGTATCAAAATCGCTTTGACCATATGGCAGGTCTAGTCATGTCCACCGTACAACATAAACCACCCACGCATCGCACACTGGGGACACGACTCGATTAAGCAAAGTCGGGGTCTTGACTGGTAGAATTGTTGACACCTTCCTTTCCCTATGAGAATCTCTCCGTGCGAATCGGAAAAGATTGAAGCTTTCCATGACTGTTCACTTTATCTCTTGTTCTTGTTCTTGTTCTTTTGCCTTTTGGGTCCTTTAAATAATGGCTTCCCGAGCTAAGAATCTTGCTGATCACGTCGATGAGCCTTGGATTTGATTTGATCTGATCACATTTGGGCATTTTCCTTTTGTTCTTGTCTGATATACGAGCTCCCAAGGGCTGATGATAAGGAGTTGCTGGCTAAAGTTCATGCTCAGCATTTTAAAAAGGGAAAAAATCACCAAAAATCTCAAACTTTGCCACTTGTGATATATTTACCCCGAATTTTTTTTTTGTGATACCAAAAACCCCAAACTTTACTATTTGTGACATATTTACCCCAATGTACATTGTCCATGAGCATTTTCGTCTTTTTTTCTTTTTCTTTTTTTTTTTACTTTTTTTTCCTTTCTGGCGAGGGGGCCCCTCGTCGGATCCGGCGAGGGTGACCCTCGCCCGACGCAGGCGGGGCTTGCCCTCGCCGGATCGAGGGTCGCCCTCGCCAGATCCGGCGAGGGCGAGCCTCGCCGGTGTCGGGCGAGCGGGGGCGCGCTCGCCCGACTCGGCGGGGCTCGCCCTCGACGATCTGGCGAGGGCGAGCCTCGCCGGCATCGGGCGAGGCTCGCCCTCGCTCGCCCAAGCGAGGGCGACCCTCGCCCGACGCCGGCGAGGCTCTCCCTCGTCGGAAAGGAAAAAAAGTAAAAAAAAAAAAGAAAAAGAAAAAAAGACGAAAATGCCCATGGACAATGTACATTGGGGTAAATGTGTCACAAATAGTAAAGTTTGAGGTTTTTGGTGTCATAAAAAAAAGTTCAGGGTAAATGTGTCACAAGTGGTAAAGTTTGGAGTTTTTGGTGATTTTTTCCCTATTAAAAATGAGTTCTGTGGTTATCTTTTCCTTGTACAGGAAAACGAATCTTTGTTTCTTGGAAGTTCCCATTCTTATGAGTACTAGCAATTTCATCTCGTTTAAGCAATTGAACACAGAGCATAAATGAGAGCCACAAACTATCACGAACTATCATCCTCAGTTAGAATCCACAAAAGAGTTCTGGGAAATAGAGTTCTGATGCACTTCATTGTTACTAAACTATTTGTGTATCGAGTTGTGCTTCCGATTTTAAAACATGTCGTTGTGAAATTAATTATCGGGCTTCTTGAGATCTAACGGAGGAACATCGACCGGAAAAAACGAATTGAACCACGGAACACCAAACAAAGATGGAAAACATTGATTGCACTTTATATTCCTAATATGTTTTCCTTCACGATATCCTTTGTTCCGCTATTTGTTGTGCTCATGGTACCAAATTCATTTTTTTTCCCGTTTACAAGTACATTGCCGGAACATAACTAAAAACGCGAAATTGATATCTTCTTCCATCCAATGGTGTATCCAAAGCGAGCTACAGCGACAACTTGAGTATCCCCTACTTCATTCCTGATATCATATTTAAAATACTAGTCAGGCTCGCAGGCGATGGTTGTGCAGGTCCTTGCGTCCCTCGACGAAAGATCCCGCCTTCATCATGTGGCTTGTTAACATACACCCGGGGATCGTCATCCAGTTGCTCAGTTTGCCGGATGACGAACTCGGGCATTTGCTCCATTGGGTGGATCCCGACGGATGCAAGTTTTGCCGGGTTCGAAACGAGCTGCTTCAAGGACTTTTGGTCATGGGTCTTGTCGGGGATTGCTTTGTCTAGCTTCTGCCCATTCGCTCGATCCTGTCTTTTTGTAACCCCGTAACGAGGGAGTACCAGCAATTGCCAACGTCGAGAAGAAGGTTTGTCTATTGCCATCATGTCGGAACAGGCTTTTGCCCTTCTACAGGACAGTACAAAATCCTGCGAACCGAAGTCAATGTCAAAGGCAAGAACATGCGGTTCAAAGTGATTACACTTGGAGAAGATAAGTGGAGAACATTGCTGATTGCGGACAATATGTGGAACCACCATGTATGCGATCCAATGCTCTGGAACAAGGCGATCCACTGGAAGATCATCTTCAGGGTCGAATCCAACTGCCTCCTGTCCTCGGACGCATGTAAAGACGAATTTCACATCCTCCACTTCACTGAAGAATTTGGGGATGTCACTTTGCGCATCGATGATGGTAGTGAAGGCATCATGTCACCACCGCCAGGGGATCCTTTCTGACATACCCGCTTCATGTCGAGCAGCTGACCAAGCATTTCGAAATGGTCGGCTTCGGGGGATCCTTGAACTTGGTCGAATATAAGAAGGAGCGAATGCTAATGTGGGAAGCGACTGCAGAGAATCTCGGAGGCCTTAAGATCAACTTGCGGGAAGAGCACCACACTCACGTCCTGTGACCCCGGGTTCTTATCTGCTTCAGGTTAGCACGGTTGATATTTCTAGCAGTTTTGAAATATTTGAAAATAATTGCTTTGATAGAAGTATTGATCGCTATGAAAGCCATCATTTGGATTGATCGCACTGCTAAATGACCTTTGTAATGTCTTGATAACGACTGTGTAACGTTTGATTAATTTCTCCATAAACCCTCCATTTATAACGGCTTTACAATGGTCATCATGTTAGTAATTACCAATTATTTTATGACGATTTCTTAACGGTGCTCTCTTTCTTCGGAATATAAAATTAAACTTCAAACCACAATCCTTTAAGATAAACCGAATTAAAAAAGAGAATTTTCCTTTCCTTTTCAAATTTTCTCTTTTCTTTGCAGGTTATGCATTATTCAGGATTCTTCTATTATTTTGTGCAAAATAAAGAAGAAGGTCTATTGTATTTTGAGAGGATAGCCGTTACAGCCTATCGCACTGAGTTTCGTACTCCGAGGAGCAGAATTAACCTTAAGGAAAATGCTCACATGTCTCAGACAATTGATCTTATTTTTTTCATCCTTTTCATCATATTTCCAATGTAGAAATTTAGGAGAAATTGTTCTAAGTTTTATTCTATAGAAAGGGCTACGAAATTACATGAGGCCTCTGGCCTTTTATAGCTGCTCGTCCAGCTAATTATTTTGTGCTAACTACCAAAGCAAAAGCTAGATATACTAGCCATAAATCTGGTTGGTATTTGCTGGTTTAAAAAAAAAATTATCAGCACCCTAAAACTTAGAAAACAAATTCCTAAAAGCTAACAAACAAAATCCTGAAAATCTAGAAACAAAATAATCGAACTTCTACTACTAACTAAAATATCCGGATCTGGTTTTCAACACACCCCCTCAAGCTGGGTTATGAATGTCTATCATACCCAGCTTGCATCTTAGAGTCTCGAAACTATTTCTAGATAAAACCTTGGTCAGTATATCTGCTGTTTGATGATTGGTTGGAACATACAAGAGCTTCAATATTCCTTTATCGAGTTTTTCTTTAATGAAATGTCAATCGATCTCCACATGTTTTGTTCTATCATGATGAATCAGGTTCTTGGAAATCTCAATAGTAGCTTTGTTGTCACATAATAATAACATAGGATTGGTATTAGTGAATCCTAGTTCATTTAAGACTCTTCTCAGCCACATGCCTTCACACATTCCTTGACACATTGCTCTAAACTCCACTTCAGTGTTGCTCTTAGCAATAACGGGTTGCTTCTTGCTTCTCCAAGTAACCATGTTGCCCCATATGAAGGTACAATATCCTGTTGTTGACCTTCCGTCCGTGAGAGATCCAGCCCAATCTGCATCTGTGAAAATCTCCATGTTTCTCTCCTCTATTTTCTTAAAGTAAAACCCTCTTCTAGGACTTCTCTTCAGGTGCCTTAAGATTCGAAAAATTGCCTGCAGGTGCTTATCTGTTGGTTGTTTCATGTATCTACTAACCACACTTGCTGCGAAACCAATGTTTGGCCGAGTATGTGAGAGATAGATTAGTTTGCCAACTAATCTTTGATATCTCCCTTTGTCTGTTAATGGTCCTTCTTCTTCCATCTCGGTTTTATAGGTAGAATCCATGGGATTGTCAGCTGGTTTACACCCAAGCATACCGGGTTCCTTCAAAAGATCAAGAGTATACTTACGTTGGGAAATCGCAATCCCTTTCCGTGACCGAGCTACCTCCATACCTATGAAGTACTTGAGTTGTCCTAGGTCTTTAACCTCGAATTCTTGTACCAAGATATACTTCAGTTTTCCAATCTCCTCCAGATTGTCACAAGTTAGGATTATATCATCGACGTATACGATCATTATTGCTCTTCTACTTTCATCTGACTTCTTGACAAATATTGTATGATCTGTTTGACATTGAGTGAAATTCAACTTCTCAACGACCCTTGTTAACCTCTTGAACCAAGCGCGAGGTGATTGCTTTAGGCGTTATAGGGATTTCTTGAGTTTGCACACCTTGTTGAAGCTCTCTTTAGTATCAATTCTAGGTGGGACCTCCATAAAGACTTCTTCCTCCAATTCCCCATTTAAGAAGGCATTCTTTATGTCTAATTGTTGTAGGGACAAGTCCAAGTTAGCTGCAAAAGAGAGCAACACTCAGATAGAGTTTAGTTTGGCCACCGGAGCGAAGGTTTCTTCGTAGTCTATTCCATATGATTGTGTGAATCCCTTAGCGACCAGCCTTGCCTTGAAACGATCAACACTACCATCGACATTGTGCTTAACTATAAAAACCCACTTACATCCCACCAATTTATTCCCAGCTGGCAATTCTGTATATTCCCAAGTCTTATTCTTCTCCAGTGCATGAATTTCCTCAAGAACCACTCTTTTCCACTCAGATTGAGCAAGTGCCTCATGGATATTCTTGGGAATTTGAATGTCACTCAACGTTGAAACAAATGCCTTGTATTTCTGAGACAACTTTTCGTAAGACGCAAAGTTGTTAATGGGATGTTGAGTGCACTATCTCTTCCCCTTCCTAAGAGCAATAGGTTGATTAAGATCATCAAATACACTAGAATTTTCTGAGTTTGCAGAAGCATTACCTTCATCAACTGTGGGTCTTGAACTCGGATCTGTCTCTTGAGCCGGCCTTGATATAGTACGGTCCTCCAACTCCTTTTGAGTCTTCCGCCTATAGTAGACAATTACCTCTTTATTTTTGTCTTGTGTAGCATCTTGAATGGGTAGACACGAAAGACTTTCGGATGTTGGAATGGGTAGATATGGAAGACAAAGAAAATTTGTTTGTTGTGACCTGAATGACTGAGAAGTGTCCCAAAAATAATATTCCTCACAACTCTCCCCCTGAATGATATTTTTGGAGTGAAAGGGCTAGTTCTCAAAGAAGGTAACATCTGTGGTATTATAAAAACGCTTTGTTTGTGGACAATAACACTTATAACCACTTTGATTTGGAGCGTTTTTTATAAACACACATTTGAGGGACTTAGGATCTAGCTTGTTGCAATGTTTCTTATTTATATGAACAAATGTTGTGCAGCTGAATACTTTGAGTGGCATATGTGAGGCAAAACGAATATGTGTTGAAATGGTGTTCGGAAATCTAGAAATGGGAAGGCATACGATTGATGAGATATGTGGCTGTTAACACTGCTTCTCCCCAAAAATGTTTAGGAACATGAGTGGCTGTCATAAGAGAACGGCCGACTTCCAAAAGATGCCTATTTTTTCTCTCCGCCACTCCATTTTGTTGTGGAGTTTCTACACAAGAGTTAATATGTATGATACCTTGGCTGTTTAGATATGACCCGAGCTGTGAGTGAAAGTATTCTCTCCCATTATCCGTTTTGAAAACTTGGATTTTTGCGCTAAATTGGGTTTGGATCATTTGGTTGAAGGTTTGAAAAATTCGGCCAATATCTGATTTTTCTTTCATCAGAAAAAGCCAAGTGAGTCTTGTGTGATCATCAATGAAGGTAACAAACCACCTAGAACCGGTAATATTATTGACACGAGAAGGTCCCCAAATATCACTGTGAATCATGTGAAATGGATAAGAAGACTTATAAGGTTGCAAAGGGTATGAACTGCGAATATATTTGGATAATTGACACATCTCACATTGAAATTTTATTGAATCTTTATTGAACAAAGAAGGTAGCAACCACCACCCGCCTGGGTAGCGCTGCTGGAGCGCGCACTCTTCCTCTCGCAAAAGGTTGAGTGTTCGAATCCCGGGCGCCGCAGGGTGACTTAACCGGTGGCACGTGTGTGGTGGCTAGCACGTGTCGCCCCCAGGGTTTACTCCCCGGCTGTCGGCCGTGCGGGGGTTCCCTGGGTTATCAAAAAAAAAAAAAAAGAAGGTAGCAACCTTTTTAAGTACGAGAAATTTGGATGACATAACCTATAATGCCACAATCTTACTTCACTCTCTTACTTAGCATGAGATGCTACACATGACATCTTCTTGTTTTTCCATTATGAGGCATTAACTCGCAGAAGGTAGAGGCCCGCATCCATCTCAGCACTGCCAATCGTCATCCCCAAGTTCAAAACCTGAAATTCACATGAGTGTGGGAAAAATTTAGTAGTGCAGCCTAAATCTTTGGTTAACTTGCTGATGGAGAGAAGATTATAGCTGAGTTTAGGAATAAATAATACTGAATTCAGTGTTATATCTTTTGAAATAACCACTGATCCAACACCAGCCACCTTTGAGCAAGAACCATCAGCAATTCAAACGCTAGTGCCGTTTTGACATGGATTGTACTTGTTGAATACTGTGATATCTCCGGTCATGTGGTCGGATGCTCCTGAGTCTACAACCCAAGAGGTGATTTTCTCCCGTTTAGCACTAAAGGCTTTTAGAGAATTACCTCGTTGAGCTATTGCCGCGGTACTAACCCCTTCTGAACGGATTGCCTTATGAACTGATTTCCGTAGCAGCTTTTTCAGCATCTCCAGTTGCTCTTTGTTGAAAGGACTCGAATCTACCGAAGCGTTTGTTTTGGTTTAGACTATGTTGCTTCTGCTCTCCCGGTCTTGAATAGGACGTGAGGCTGATGGCTTCCAATCATCTGGCCGACCATGAAGTTTCCAACATGTGTCTTTTGTGCGACCTATCCGTTTGCAATGATCACACCACGGACGACCACCCTTTCGCTGGTTGTTGTTGTTTGACTGAGTGCCTCGACTGTAGGATGGTTGAGATCCTCGGGCCATTAAGGCAGAATTTTCTGGATTGGTCTGGTTTTTTGAATAACCAAGCATCACCTTTCGCCGAGTCTCTTCTCTCCTGACCTCCGCAAAAACTTCTCATGCATTAGGTAGGGGCTTTATGCTCAGAACTCGTCTACGTACCTCATCAAGCTCTTGATTCAAGCCTAACAGAAATTTATAGATGCGTTCTCGATCTTGAATCTGCTTGTACCGCTTGCTATCTTCAGGACAACTCCACATCATATCTTCCAGCATGTCAAGTTGCTGCCAATGACACATGAGTTGTTTAAAATAACCAGTGACTGAAGATTCCCCTTGCCTTAGATCATGAAGAATGCCCTTGATCTCGAAGATGATTGAGGTGTTATCTTTGTTGGAATAAGTTTCATGAACAGCATCCCAAATCTCCTTCGTTGTCTCGTAATACATGAATTTCTCCCCTGTTTCATTCGTCATTGAATTCGACAGCCAGGACATCACCATGTTATTTTCCACCTTCCATGTTCGATATTTTGAGCTCGTCGCCTCAGGTTGTACGGCAGTTCCAGTTAGGTAATCTTCTTTACCTTTCCACAAACGAAAATCATGATAGAATGGGACCATTGATTGAAGTTGTGACCGGTAAGTTTATGACCGGTGATGAGAAGAGTTCCCCCTTTGGATACATTGATAGGTTGGGTAATCAAAGGAGAGTTCTGAACTTTAGGGTCTGAGGTTTCACTCTCAACCTCGCTTGCCATGGTGGCTCTAGGGTATTTTGTCATGGTGGAAACACTCAGAGATGTGGTAGAAAAGAATGGTCCAGATGGAGCTCTGATACCATGTAGAAATTTAGGAGAAATTGTTCTAAGTTTTATTCTCCAGAAATGGCTACGAAATTACATAAGGCCTCTGGCCTTTTATAGCTGCTCGTCCAGCTAATTATTTTGTGCTAACTACCGAAGCAAAAAGCCAGATATACTAGCCATAAATCTGGTTAGTATCTGCTGGTTTAAAAAGAAAATTATCAGCACCCTAAAACTTAGGAAACAAATTCCTAAAAGCTAAGGTGCTACATGAAAACCATTCTGGTTCTGTCCAGAACTGGTTTTTTGTTCCCAGAATCAGTTTTGGACCAGAAACCCGTTTGGTAACGCAATTTCATTTTTCTATTTCCGAGACAAGTTTACTTCCAAAACTGATTCTGAAACCAGAAATGAGAACTAAAAAAAAGTTGGTTTTTCATTTCTGGAACAAAAGTGAGAACCATTTCTGAGGAATTCATTTTCTTCAACACACATATTCATATGGAAGTCACGATTTTTGAGGTGAGAAAAAAAAGCAAAAAATCAAAAATTTCAAAATTTAATAGAATGGTTTAGAATCTGTTACTACCCACTTTCAGTGAAATTTAAATTTTTTTAGGTACCGAAAAAAATAAATAAAAATAAATAAAAATAAAAAATTTCAAAATTTCACAAAATAGCTTAGAAAACCTATGGCTACCCACTTTGAGCAAAATTTAATTTTTTTAGTTGCCAAAAAAATAAAAAAAAAATTCTAAAATTTAAAAAATTCACAGAATATCTTAGAATACCCGTGGCCACTCAATTTGAGCGAAATTTTATTTTTTTAGGTGCCGAAAAAAATAAAAAAAAGCAAAAAATCAAAATTTTCAAAACTTCACAGAATGGCTTAGAATACTTGTGGCCATCTACTTTGAGTGAAATTTTAATTTTTTTAGGTGCCGAAAAAAATAAAAAATTTCAAAACTTCACAGAATAGCTTAAAATACCTGTGGCCACTCACTTTAAGCGAAATTTAAATTTTTTTATGTGCCGAAAAAAATAAAAAAAAATAAAAAATAAAAAACTTCACATAATTGCTTAGAATATCTGTGGCCACCCACTTTGAGTAAAATTTAATTTTTTTTATGTGTCGAAAAAAAATAAAAATAAGCAAAAAAGAAAAATTTTCAAAACTTCACAGAGTGGCTTAGAATACATGTGGCCATCCACTTTGAGTGAAATTTAATTTTCTTTAGGAACCAAAAAAAAAAAAATCAAAATTACCATTTGGGCATCTAAAAAAAATTAAATTTTACTCCAAGTGGGTGGCTAGAGGTATTGTAAGTCATTCTGTGAAGTTTTGAAATTTTTGATTTTTTGATTTTTTTGGGCACAAAAAAAATTTAAATTTCACTAAAAGTGGGTGACTACAGGTATTCTAAGCAATTCTGTGAAGTTTTCAAATTTTTTATTTCTTGATTTTTTTGAAAAAATTCAACAAATTTCCTATTTTCTTGAAATCTAAATTTTTTTATTTTCTCGACATTTTGATGATTTTTTTTGGAATTTTTCAATTTTTTGGGATTTTCTGAAATTTTTTAAAGATTTTTATGAATTTTTCGGATTTTTTATTATTTTTATTCGATTTCTAAAAAAATGGATTTTTGTTCCTGGAAATAGAATTTTCTGTTGTTTATTAAACGGGTTTTTATTTCAGGAAATAGAAATTTTGTGCTGTTATCAAACGGGTTTCTATTCTAGAAATAGAAATTTTTTGTCATTATCAAACGGGTTTTTTTTCTCAGAAACTCATCCAGGAACCAGAAATAGAAAAATCTATTTCTGATTCAGGAACTCATTCCGGAACAGAATGGTTATCATTCGCTACCTTAAATGGATGCTTTTAAAATGTTTTTACCCTAAATTGATTTTTCATAACGTTTTAACATGGAAGTGATCGTTTTCAAAGTTTTGGCACGAAACATTTTAAAATTGTGCGGTGCAGAGTTTATGTACTTTTTTTGTCAAAGAAACATTTGATTCATTACCATGGATATATAATAGAAATACGCTGTCCAACTGCAAATCAAGACAACAAAATAAGCTTCATATGAGAAGATAAATCATCAGAACAAGGTGATGGATCATACGCTCAAATAGTAGATCCGGGACTTTTTTAAGCCAAAATCGGCGGCCAATCACCGAATTCGTCTTTAGTAATGAGCACACACCGATATCTCCATCTGTTATTACGGCTTTACCTTTCAGTGGTGCGCCCCTAGGTTCGGCATCCCCAACACCATCGCCGTGTAGAGTAACAAGGTTCAACGTGCAAAGATCTGACACTTGTGAAGCAAAACCTTCACGAAACTCCTCTTATCTCCTTTAAAACTATGTTTGTACACTAACGAAACCCAAGAAAAGCGAAACCCCAAAATCATATATGCAAAAAAAATCCCAAATTTAGACTAGATCGGGATAGAAACCTTCCCGAAATGGGAGAGAAATTTTTTTAGATTTAGACTAGATCAGAAGAGAAAAGTTCCTCCCTTTGTGCTCAGTTCGTGGACAGGGGTTTCTCCTCCTAACTTTGCTGTTTTGTTGCTTCTGCGGCTGGTTTGGAGTCCTACGCCCCTTGCTTTTGTTATTCTGGTGTTTATTCCGGCGATTTGGGCTGACCCTCAAGGTGCTGCTTCCGGCTAGTGTGATGACTTGGGTTTCAATACCCCGCTCGTTACCGGGGACATATGGAGCCTTAGCTAATTTTTGTTGCTGCCGGCTGTCCTTCGGTGTCCTCGGCATTGGTTTGTAGCCGTGCTGCTGCTTCTGGAGTCCTCGGCCGTCCACCAAACTTCGGGTCCTTTGGAGCCTTAACTGTTTCGTTGTTGCTGCTGGGTGAATTCGGTGTTTGCGGTTTTGATCCTCGCTATCTTGTTGCTGCTTCCGGAGTCCTGGTTGACTAGTGTTGCTCCTGTGGTCTGCCCTGGTGTTTTGTTGATGCTGATGGCTGATTTGGTGTCCTCGGCTTCCATCTTCGCTGTCTTGCTGCTGCTCCCGAAGTCATGAGCTCTCCTTCAAGCTTCGGTTTTGGCTTTCCTTGTTTTTCGGTTTGTTGTTCTAGTTGTTGCTTAGCTTCTTTTGTTGTATAGTTCCTGCCACTCCTTTCCTGACCTTGTGTGGACAAGTTGTCCTAATAAGGTTAGGTGCTGGTTTGTGCTTTAGGTTGTAATTTGGTGTGTGAAAAGTCTATATACACTTACCTTTACCCAAAAAAAAAAAAAGAAGAGAAAAGTTCCTCAAAACGGGAGGAAAGCAAGAAAAAAAGAACAAATAACCAAATCAGCCAAAGAAAAAGGAAAAAGGGAGGGGAGGGAGAGATCTAGCTCAAACCCTCCCCTCCATCATAGTTTATGTACTTGTCGACATTGTTAGATGTATCGATTCTTCACAAATTGAGAAATTGGGATTAAATTGGTTCCCAAGCGTTCTCTAGCATTGATCCTCGCAGTTGATCAAAGAGAAGTACTTAATTTCCATAAGGTTCCAAATTTTGTTATTCAATTTCAAAACAGAGCAAGGTCAGAGAAAAAATAACTACAAAGTTACGAGAGATGAAGAAAATTTTACTTCCTTTTTTCTAGGAAAACAAGTAGATCTTTGTGATTTTAAATGAAATTATTTGGACTGGAATGTTTGTTCCATGATTTTTCTTTTGATTTTAACAAAAACAAAGAAAAATAGTGGCAAAGTTAGAATATTTTCTTTTGACTCACGTTGCCATTTCGTCAAATTTCTAACTTCAAAAATTTTACAGCCAAATTCTCACAAATGATGAACTTAGTGCTGAAAAACTTAATGAACCATCACTTTCACACCACGACTTTTTCTAAAAATGTCCATTTAAGTGACTCCGACGAGCCACATCAGATTTTCCTACAATTAAATCACCATAGCCACTTAAATGAGCGCTTTTCAAAAGTCGAGATATGTAAATGCTTGTTTAAGAAGTTTCAGCAGCATTGTACAAAAATTATGGTATTGATGCCGCCTTTTTCTCTGCTAGGAGTTTGGTACCGGACTATATATGATGATAAAAATGGGAGGGCTCGCGTGAATATTCAAATCCCACGTGCATCAATCTTTTCTCTTTCTAGGGTGACCAAAAAGGAGCAAAGCTTTTTTCCACAGCACAGCTTCCCTCAGATAATTATTCTCTGAGAAGGATTTGCATCTGCCAAAGCCCAAAAGAAAGAGAAAAGAGGGTGTGTGACATAAGATATGAATGAGCATATCATTGATGATTTGGTGTCTAGGTTCTTATTCCTCAATCATTCAAAAGTCTCTATTCAAGTGATGATATAATAAATGGGAGCTAGGAAAATTCAAAAAAATATTCAAAAATAAAAAAGGGACTTTCTTAAATGTTACAGTTGCCCCTTAATTAAGAAATCAATGTCTAGGAACAAGGTCTTTTGTTCTATCATTTTTAAATGGCGCTCAAAAAAGACTTTGCAAGAGATAAATATGCACAAAGTGAAAAGGAGAATATATGAAGAGCGAGTGGCATTGAAAGGGAAAGGAGAGCTCAAATTATTATAAATGTTGGTATCGAATGAATGAGTAGGAGAATGACCATACACTCCCTAACCCTAAATCTAAACATTGTTAAAGGATAGTGGAATAGTGGCGTTGAGTTTCTCGTATGAGCAGTAACGAGAGATTTATTGAAATCGATTAAAATCAGGCAACACATAATCTTTATTTTATTATAACATATTCTATATGATAGTCTATGCATACAAGATGTATTCGGGTTTACCTAATTAACTAGTGCTTGATACATGCTTACGCGCGCGCATGCATAATCTATTTACTAAAGTTTTATTCTATCTTTTGCTATGTCAATGCTAGCTATCTTTATCGAAATATTCTAACTCATTAGGCTCTCACCATTGGAGTAGTGTTTAACGGTGCAAGACTAAACTCCAAATTTAGGTTTTGGCGACATAACTCTTAGTTGAACCCGATAAACCAATCTCTCTCTCTAATTGCTTACCATTATGAGCATAGAATAACACGGGCTTAAGATATTTACATCGTATGTCTCTCGTATTTACATGTAAATGTATGTTCAGACCCTCAATTTAGTGAAGACCTCTTCGACATCATCACTTTCGAAGGATGAGCGATGAGGAATGATTAGTTCCAATGGCATATTGGATACTTCCAGAATATAAACATATTCCAAGCTTCTAAAACAAATGTGATCAGCCACCGTATAGCGTAAGCTTACACTCCTGTCTTTCACAAGAACCGGGTACGGATCTTCTGTGCATGCGCTAAGATTAGAACCAGACAAAACCTTATGGGATGGCAAAAGTCATTCGATCAAAATTTCTGGGCCTCCACGTGATCGAGAAACATGTGAAAATGGTGCAACTTGCACAACACCCGAAGGGGCTCGAACGCTGAGTATAAATAGAAGGTTTGTGTACAAGAGGTTCAAGGGCTAACAGGCAAGAACAAGCACTAAAAAGCAACCGCACTAGACATCAAGCACATTTCCTTACACCGACCCGGAGATATCTTGCACAGTCCATCAGCACCAGCAGAAACCACATATATATCTACGAAGAAAGAGAAAAAAGAAGGAAGGGAGAGTTCTATTTTGCCAAACATAAACAAGCTAGCTAATCTTTTATTGACCTCCCCATAGAGAGTTTACAAAATCATGGAGGAGGTCCACCTGCCAATCCATCACTCACAACAAACTCAGCTCAAGCAACCCGAACCCTAGGAATGGCCTTACAAACCAAGGACTGTTTCATCTCCATTGACAGCTTCAGGCACTCAGACAAGTCCACCCCACGATCCGAACCGATCCATTTGTAGTTCTGCAGCAGCTGGGCAAGCCAGAGCTCCACTGTGGCAAGCCCCATGGCTTTGCCAGGGCAGACCCTCCTCCCGGAACCGAAAGGAGCGAGCCTCAGGTCTGAGCCCATGATCGGTACCTCCTCCTCCATAAACCTCTCCGGCTTGAACTCTTCCGGGTCAGCCCACACCGCCTCGTCATGGGTTATGGCCCACATGTTCACCATGGCCGTGGTCCCGGCCGGGATGAAGAGTCCGCCGACGTGGGTGTCATGGATGGCAAGCCTGGCCCAGGACAGGAGTGGGCCCGGCGGGTGCATCCTAAGGGTTTCCTTGACGATGGCGCGGAGGTACGGGAGTTTCGGGAGGTCAGAGTCCTCGACGGACCGGCCCGAGCCAAGGGCGGCATCGATCTCAGACTGGGCTTTCGCTTGGATGTCTGGGTGGAGGACCATTCTGGCGAGAATCCACTCCAGGAGGATGGCCACTGTGTCAGTGCCTCTGAAGATCATTTCCTGATCAAAACAAGACCGGGAAAAAAGATTTAACCTTTTCGCTTTCATCAAACAAGAACAACTCGCCAATCCGTCCTTACATTGCACCATCATATGAGATCGCCAACGGGAAATAACAAACGAGCAAAAGGAATATGCCGCAACAGATAAGATAAAAAGGAGGTGATGGGAAAAATATTCAGATTCTCGACATCTTGGGACGTCCCAAAAAAGCAGAGAAAATGCAACATGCAACATCAATATATACTCGAAGCATCCATCCACAATGAACCCAAAGAAACAAAAGAAGCTCACCAGTACAAAGCATTCGCATGAAAAGAAAAAACCTAGGAAACGCATCTAACGCCAAAATATCCCAACCACAAAGTTTTAAATGGCATGTTTACTTAAGCACGAATCAGATATGACTCGAGCCCGTGAAAAACTAACACTATTCTGAAACATATGGTTTTTCTTGTAGAAAAATGGAGCAAAGCAGACCATGTATCATAAACAAAACTTGGAAAGCAGACAGAAGAGGACTTGCCCAAAGAACAGCAATCATGTCGGAGTCGCTGAGACGGTTCTCCTTCTCTAAGTCGAGCAAGACGTCGACGAAATCTCCAGAGCTCTCGTCCTCCTCGTTCCTCTCGCCTTTCAGCCTCCTCTTCATCCTGTGATCCTCGATGATCCCACCAACGAAGATGTTCACCTTCTCGCAAAGCTTACGGCACCTCCTCCTCACGCCCTGCAAATCCAGGGACCGCAGAAAAGGGAAGTGATCGCCCCAGTTGAACACGCCGAGCAGGTCGTACCCTTCGCTCACCAGGTACTCGAGCTCAATCCCGTCGCTTCCACGGCCGCCATTGCGAGCACCAAAGTCGTAGGACTTCCCGAACACGCTCATCATCACATTGTTGAGCGAACCGAAGTGCAACACCTTCTTCACCCCGACCTCGCCCCGCTCCTCCATCAGGCCCTTGATCTCCTCCACCATTTGAAGTCCTATCTGGGCTCGGAACTTCCCGAAAGTGGCAATCCTCCTGGGGCTGAACAGGTGGGTCGCTGAGATCCTCCTCAGGTTGCGCCAGTACTCGCCGTACGGGGCGAACCCCATCGCCCGGTGGAACAGGAGCTCGTATGCCGACTCCTTCACGGGGCGGTCGGCGAAGGCCGAGCTGTTCAACATCTCTTTGGCGGTCTCGGGTTCGCTCGAGATGATGAAGCGGGTGAACCCCACCGAGAACGCCATCAGCCTCTTGGCCCCCAAGCTCCTCGAAAGCTTGTCGAGGACCCGGTGAGTGAGGGACCCGGTGAAGACAAAAACAAGGCCAAGGATGGGGATGCCGGATGGGCCCGGCACGGACACAGCAGCTGCTGCGCCGTTGCTCTTGGTGGGCCGGGCCTTCGAGAGAGCCCACGCAAGGCCTCCAGGCGACAGCCAGAATGCGAAAATGGCAGCGAAGAGGACGAAGCAGATGGAGAGCTGAAGGCTGAGGACAGCGTGCGAAGGGCCAGTCTCAGGTGCCAAGACGGTGAAGAGCTCGTCGGTTGACATGGCCATGGAGGGCCTTGAGGGAAGCGAGGAGACCGCAAAGATGGTGGAAGAGGAGGGAGAGGAAGAGGGAGAGGGAAAGGGAGGAGAGGGAAAACGAAGAGGTGATGAATAGTGAGAGGAGGAGGGGGGTTTATATAGGAAGGGTAAGCGACATGCGGATCTGACCAATTTACCCCCTAATTGAACTTAAGGGCCCAATTAGTCAATCGAACTAGATCGGGAGTGTACTTCCATACTTGAACAACCAAATTACCATATGGACACACATCGTCCATCGAAGGCAACGGCTTAAACAACCAAGTTCTCATATGGACATAAATCCTTCTTACAAGGCAACCGCGTTAAGTATGTTGCCGAAAGTACACGCACATTCTCTATTCGAACTTGATCCATATAAGAGGTTGTTTAAGCTATTGACTTATGTGTGTCCATATGGGACTTTGGTTGTTCAAATGTGGAAGTACACCCCCGATCCAATTCAATTGACTAATTAGGCCACTTTGATTGCCACTTATTATGGCACGAATGGAGAATGTGTGTGTACTTTGGCAACATACTTTATGCCGTTGCCTTGTATGAAGGATGTGTGTCCATATAAGAAGTTGTTTAAGCCACTGCCTTCCATATAGAACTTTGGTTGTTCGTGTTAGAATATGTTGTATAGTTTTGTAGGATTTCCTCTTTCTCTTTGGTCCCACATAGGAAGAATGCTAGGCCCCTTTACTCCTCTAAGCCTATATAAAGGCTTCTCATGTACATTGTTTGCTACACCATTATAAGAGAACAAATACCTTTCTCTTTTAATCTTTCTTTCTTATCATGGTATCAAAGCTAAGATCATTGTCTTGAAGAGTATGCTCTGCGATTGCCATCAATTGGATCTTTTGCATCAGAAATGAAGACAATGAGCTCATTATTTTTTAAAGTATGCTCTGCGGCTGCCATAAATTGGATCTTCCGCATCAGAAATTAAGATAATGAGTTTAGGGCTTTTGGGCCATCATCCTTGCTCGTTCTAATCCGCGCTTCTTCTTTCTCGATCCTTTCGATCACCTCAATCCATATTTCTAGCTTTGCTAGTGTTTTCTTTTTCTGCCATCATGGGTGATTCTAGTGATCGTATTGACGTCAAACTTGATGGTTCAAACTATTCTCTTTGGAAACCATCGGCAATGGCAGCACTTGTTTATCGCGACTTGTTTGAGCATGTTGAGGGACTTTGTCCTTGTCCTGGTACTCTTAACAGTGAATCATCTGATGAAGTTGCGAAACGTGCCGCTGAAATTCGAGCATGGAATGTTGCTGATCGAAAGGCATGGGCTATCATTTTTGGTTCCATTGATCCTGCTCTTCGCCCACAATTTTCTAATATTGTTGAGGCGAAAAGTTTATGGGATCAGCTTGCCGAGATGTTCACCCAGACAAGGGACATTCGAGTTTATCAGTTGGAGCAAGAAGTTTACAGTGCTACGCAAGGGTCTCGTTCTATTCGAGATTTCTACAATTACATGCACTCACTTTGGAGTCAACTGGATATTCTTGCTCCTATTCTCTGCCCATCATGCCTGAACTGTACTCGATGTCCATCTACTCGACTTCAAACTCAAGATAGGCACCGTCTACATTCTTTTCTTATGAAGCTCGGCTCTCCCTATGAAGGTGTTCGCAGCCAACTTCTTCACCGCTCTCCAAGACCATCCCTTCTTGACGCTGTCAAAGAATTACAGTCTGAGGAAACTCGTCTTGGTCTTCTTTCCTCCTCAGCAGTTTCTGATTCAACTGCTATTTTGGCTGCTCCATCACGTATTCCGCCTATAGTTTTGGCTGCTCCACCACGTCCTTCGCCTACTCGTGGTCCTCGCCGCCTTTCATGTACGTATTGTCATCGTCCTGGTCATGACGAGTCACATTGTTGGAAGAAGAGGAATGCTTCACGTCTTTCTGTATCACCACGAGTCACTACCGCATCTCCAATCTCTCAACCTATTACTCTGGTTTCTCCCTCTACGGAGGATCGTATTGCTGCTCTTGAGGCACGACTTGCCCGTTTGAGTCCTTCTTTGCCCAGGTCTTTTCCCGATTCTGGTACTTCTACAACTCTCTCATCTGCTGGAAGCACCGCTGCAGCTACTCCACCTTCAGGTGATATTTCTACTACTTGGATACTTGACTCAGGAGCTGCTAGACATATGTCTACTTCCGCTGTTTTTCTCACTAAGCTCTCTGAGCTCAAGCAACCAGCACATTTCTTTACTGCTAATGGTTCTCCTCTAGTAGCTACCCGACAGGGTACTCTTACCGTCTCTGAAGATTTCAATGTCCCTGATGTGTTACATGTTCCCTCTTTGGCTCTCAATTTATTATCTGTTGGACAACTCACCGATGCTGGATGTACTGTAAGCTTTACAAATAGCTCTTGCTTTGTGCAGGATCGTTTGAGTGGCAAGATGATTGGCAGGGGCAGTAGACGGGATGGACTTTATATTATGCAACATCTCCATCTTCCAACTTCCTCTCTTCCTCATCCTGTGTTGGCTACCCTCAATCTTGCTCGGTGGCATCAGCGTCTTGGACATATTCCGTCTTCTCGTCTCACCGTCCTTCACCAACAAGGTGCTTTGGGTCCTATTTCTTCTGGTAGTCTTCCTCCATGTTCTATCTGCCCTTTGGCCAAGCAATCTGCTAAGCCTTTTCCTGTTAGTAACTCTAGAACTAGTGCGATCTTCGATCTTGTTCATTCTGATGTTTGGGGTCCTGCCCCGCTCTCTTCCAAGAGTGGTTTCAAATATTATGTATCTTTTATTGATGATTATTCTCGTTATACATGGGTCTATCTTATGCGTCAACGAAGTGATTTCTTTACCATCTATCAGTCTTTTACTTCCATGGTTTCCACACAATTTAATACAAAAATCAAAGTTTTCCGTTCAGATTCAGGGGGAGAATATATCTCTGGTGTCTTTCGTTCTCTCTTAGCTAGTGATGGTACACTTCCTCAGTTATCTTGTCCTGGGGTTCCAGCTCAAAATGGAGTTGCTGAACGCAAGCACCGTCATATTCTAGAGACCACTCGAGCTCTCTTACTTGGCACATCTGTTCCCACTGAGTTCTGGGCTGAGGCTCTTCTCACTGCTGTTCATCTAATTAATCGCCTACCCTCATCTGTTCTCCATCAAGACACCCCGTTTCAGCGTCTCTACTCTCGACCTCCTAGCTATAATCACCTTCGAGTTTTTGGATGTACTTGTTTTGTCATTCTTCCACTCACTGAACGTACAAAGCTTACCGCCCGCTCTATCTCATGTGCATTCTTGGGTTACAGCACTGAGCACAAAGGTTACCGTTGTTATGACCCAAATGCGCGTCGTGTACGTATTTCTCGTGATGTTACGTTTCATGAACACATCTCTTTCTTTTCAAATACTACACCTCATGTTTCGTCTCCTGTTCCATTTATGGATTTTCCTGTTGATCCTCTACCTAATCCTTCTAGTTCCTCTTCTACATCGGATCTAGATATATTACCACCTTCTCCATCTTCACCTATCCCTTGTGCTGCTCCTCCTGCTGTATCTGCCCTCGACGATTCTGCACAACTAGAGCCACGCCGTAATCCTCCTCGAGATCGGCGTCCACCTGCCCGGTATGTTGCTACTACTTCTTATTCTACTAAGTTTGGATCTTTTTTAGCTGCTGTTCATGCTGTACAAGAACCTACTAGTTATCGCGAGGCAGTTCAGCATGTAAAATGGCGCCAGGCTATGTCTGAGGAACTCTCGGCTTTGGAGAGTACTGGTACTTGGGAGCTTGTGGCTCTCCCTCCAGGTCGCTCCCTCGTATCTTGCCGATGGATATATAAGATTAAGACTCGTTCTGATGGCAGTATTGAGCGTTACAAAGCTCGTCTGGTTGCTCGAGGTTTCTCGCAAGAGTATGGTATCGACTATGAGGAGACCTTTGCTCCCGTAGCAAAGATGACATCTGTCCGTACTTTATTAGCTGTTGCTTCAATTCGCAATTGGCCTCTCTTTCAGCTTGATATGAAGAATGTTTTTCTTCACGGTGATCTTCAGGAAGATATCTTTATGCAACCTCCGCCTGGTCTTGCTCATACCTCTGGACAGGTTTGCCGCTTGCGACGAGCTCTTTATGGTCTCAAACAGGCTCCTCGTGCTTGGTTTGAGAAGTTCAGTAATGCTATTCAGTCTGCTGGTTTCATTCAAAGTGAGGCTGATCATGCTATGTTTGTTCATACCTCTTCTTCAGGCTGCACTATTCTTCTTCTTTATGTTGATGATATGGTCATCACCGGAGATGATCGTGACCATATTGAGCATACCAAGCGGCACCTTCAGCAACATTTTGCCATGAAGGATCTAGGACCACTACGCTATTTTCTTGGGCTTGAGATTGCTCGCAGTTCACGTGGTATTCTCATTTCTCAGCAGAAATATACCGCTGATATTCTGTCCAGGGCTGCTCTATCAGATTCACGTACTGCTGCCACTCCTATTAAGCTAAATCAAAAGTTTTGCTCAGACGATGGAGAACCTCTTTCTGATGTCACCCGCTATCGGACCTTGGTTGGCAGTCTTATTTATCTTACTATCTCCCGACCCGACATCGCCTATGCTGTTCATGTTGTCAGTCAGTTTGTTGCTGCTCCTCGAACAACTCATTATGCGGCTGTTCTAAGGATTTTGCGCTATCTTCGAGGCACTTTATCGCGTTCCTTATTTCTACCATCCTCTTCTGCTCTCAAGTTGCGTGCCTATTCTGATGCTGATTGGGCTTCCAATGTCACTGATCGTAAATCTATCACTGGTTATTGCATTTTTCTTGGCGATTCACTTATTTCTTGGCGTTCCAAGAAACAACATATTGTCTCACGCTCCTCTACAGAGTCCGAATATCGTGCTATGGCCGACACTACTGTTGAGATTGTTTGGCTTCGCCGCTTACTTGCTGATATGAGAGTTTCACTTCTGGATCCTACTCCTCTGCATTGTGACAACAAGAGTGCCATTCATATCGGTGCAAATCCAGTCTTTCATGAGCGCACAAAACATATTGAGATCGATTGTCATCTGACTCGTCATCATGTCCAAGTTCGCACTATTTCACTTCCTTTTGTTGGAACTGAGAATCAACTTGCCGATTGTTTTACGAAGGCTCTTACATCACAACGTTTTAATTTTCTTCTTTCCAAACTCTCGTTATTTGATCCACCTTGAGTTTGAGGGGGGTGTTAGAATATGTTGTATAGTTTTGTAGGATTTCCTCTTTCTCTTTGGTCCCACATAGGAAGAATGCTAGGCCCCTTTACTCCTCTAAGCCTATGTAAAGGCTTCTCATGTACATTGTTTGCTACACCATTATAAGAGAACAAATACCTTTCTCTTTTAATCTTTCTTTCTTATCAGTTCGAATATGGAAGTACACCCCCGATCCGATTCGATTGACTAATTGGGCCACTCTAGAAAACGCTTATTAGAAGAATGGTTAATGGCACAAATGGAGTATGTGTATGTACTCTGGCAACATACTTAAAGCTATTGCCTTGTATGAAGGATGTGTGTCCATATAAGAAGT